>VZTT01035798.1:32071-96843 GCA_013400855.1 Buphagus erythrorhynchus | reverse complement strand
TTGGATGGAGGGGAAGAATTTGATTTGTGAGTATTCTCTTCAGAAAGTGCCATGAGATCTTAAAGAAGGCAGCAGGATTAGAGTTCCTATTGCTTGTGAATTGCCTGAACTGCATGAGTGAGTTTTAAGGAGAGCAGTAATGAAGAAGTAACAGCTTACAAGCTACATCAGCCCTGGAAAATAGGAGCATTTCACAAATGGTTTCATCTCCCTTGACTGGTGATACCCGACAGTGATGTACAATTACTTCTTGTTGTAGTTCTTTTGTTGTATCTGAAACACAAAGCTTTCAGTCTAAACCTGGTTAAAGAGTAAAACAAGAGAATGCAGCAATTTCTAAGCTAGCCATTAGCTCAGCAGCAGGGTTGTTTCAGGCTGTTTTGATAGATGCAAAAAAAAATTAAAAAAAGAGAATAGTTTAAACTTTGCCTCAGGGGTTGGAAACCTATTTTTCAGGCTGTTTAACTGTCATTCTCCGTGCATCTGTTCAAATTAGCTTCAGACAGTGAAATAAATAGGAAATATGGCCCAAGGGTCCTTGGTTTTCTCAGAAGGGACTTAGAAAGAAGTGGAGGAGAAGAAGGAAGTCTGGCTCATGAAGGCCTGCTGGGTGTTTTTGCTGACATGAAGTCAAAGCTGACTGAGGGTAAGTTCTTTCAATCATCACAAACACCTCAGTGGACAAGAAAACCCTGAATGTGGTGACACTGCATGGAAAGTCCAAGACAAGATGTGGTGTGAACTTCCCCAGGCTTGGACTCAGAGTTTCAACAAAGGAAAAAGAATGCCAAGTAAATCTGGGAAATGGGTTCAGGGAGAGGGTGAAGGAAAAGGTTATTTGTTCCCAGTGCAGGGTGGCAAAGCAGCTGCAGGAGATGTGCTGGTGGGGCACATCTGGGCACTGAGAGTCAGACATTTAGATCTTAGTGTCTCTTCATGGTACAAGACATTATTGTTGATTCTAGAGAGCCAAATGAGGGAGAAGCTTGCTCATTTACACATCTCAGACCCAGTTCAATAGAATGGCTTTTCTCAGGCAGCATTTTGAGCAGTTCTGTCCCAATAAACCCTGCTCATGACAAAATCCTGGATACTTGGTCCCTCTTCTCTCAGAGTACTACCAGAGCATGGAAGTGCTTTTGTTTCCAGGCTCCTTTGGTACTGGTCTCCTCTCTACTCGTTTTCACAAGAAAACCTTTCATCACTGCACTGGTGTAAAATATTTGTGTGTCAGTGGTATTACACATGTAGGTATGGCCATAGCAAGAAGCAGTAGCATCTCCTCACCTCTGTGAGGCTTCCCCCACCCCCTGATTTCCGTGGAAATTCAGTTTACCTGTTGCTCCTCTGTCTCCTCTGTGTGCATGAATCAGGCTGTTATCAGCAAGCAGAGCTTATCTCTCCTCCTTGATTGGGTCTGGAGTTGCTAATACATCCATCACACTTATATCAGAAAACAATTAACAGATGTTTGTGTTCGTTTAAGAATCAGTTTGTGTTGGTTCAGTGTTTGTTTCTCACAGCACAAAGCCTTGCATAGGACACCTCAGGTCCAGAGTTCTTCTGGACCACCTAGAACATCCTTGCTAAGTTAAGCATGAAAGGCATTCCTGGAAGCAACTTCATTAAAAATATATATTTTTATGTCACAAACGTATCTTGCTATCGCTGATGATTTTTCTCTAACACAATTAAAAGCACCTAAAATCAGCATGGAAATGTGCCGACAAAAGAGACTTAATTAATCCTATTTTTGTCTAATTTGCACCTCCAGGATATTTTGTGAGAAATAAAATGCACTTCACAGCTCTCTGTGGCATGTACTATAATTACGATCAACATTTCTATGTATCATAATGATGATGATGATAATGACAGCCACTGTTTCCCACCTCTTTGCTGCAGGAAAAGAGCTGACTACAACAGGATGTCCTGTGAGTTAGATTATTCCTAGATTTATTCCTCCCCTCTCTCCGAGGCAAAATAGGTCAATATTCTATTATAGTCCAAACATTATTAACTTACTGTCCTCATATATTTTGATATTCCAGTGGAAAAAAACCCACAAAAATCAAAATTGAACTTCGGAAACATGACTCATTTCAGGTGTAATTTTTAAAGTTTTCTTAATCCATATTTTCCTTTTTTTGTCTCCAGGTTTTCTATCTACGTGCACTTTGATTTCTCAACAGAAAAAAAAAAAGGGAAAACAAAAACTGAAGACTGAAAATGGAAGAAAACTAAACAGATCTTGGTGCTTGTGGATCTTTGCACTGAGAGAGAAAAAATCCATGACATGTTTCCTGAAACCAAATAAAGATTGATATTTATGTTTATTGTAATGCAAGCCCCTTTTTGACAGGTGTATCTTTCCTGGAGTTGTTGGAAGTCACATAATCCAACACCATGGGCTTTTTTGGGGGAGAAGAAAGGAAAATACCAATGTGAGGATATTTCTGGGTAGAACAAAGCCCTTAGGCAACCACACATATGAAAGCAGAACTACTATAAATGTCCTGTCCATTTATTCAGATGACTCTTACAAAGAGCATTTGTGGGGTTTTGCCACCTTCTCTGACAGAAGAGAAATCCTTTTGTCTGTGCCCAAGGTTAAGGCAATCCGTAGGAAAGAATGAGAACGACACAGAAATTAATATCTCATTTCAGCCAGGCCTAAATCATTATCTGCAGCATTTTGGATGACTCAGTATGTTTCCTGAGCTTATTCTTGCCTCTCTCTCCTTTCTCTGCTGTACCTGAAGCTTTTACTCCTGCTGATTGTAGGGTAAATCAGGTGTATGTGCAGTGGAGGTCCAGTACTGGAGAAATAATGTGAATTTACTGATGTTACACATCTCCAGATCACTGCAAAGACCTCAGACTGGGGATAAGCAAAAAACCTACAAGAAACACGGCTAATTTTTGGATTAAATGACTGTATTTTGGAATTAATGACTGGGACAATGAACAGAAACAAATACAATCCCATCCAAGGAGCAACCTTCCCTCTTTCCCCAGGCCCAGTGTGGAAATATATTGCTCCTCACTGGAAATAAAGCCATGAAGACATTATTAAAAATGGGATGAACAAATGCCTTAACCTTTTGATTTAAACAGGAGTACAGAATTTTTAGGATTAGCAATATGATATGTGATATTTGCTATCGAGGGTCAAATATTAGAAAGCAGTCTCCCTTTCTTTTTACTTATAATCTACTACAGAAGCAATCAGTTATAAACATAAGCTAAATGTAAGAAGGTAGAGAGAAAATTAACAGCTGGAATGGGTAATGAAAAGGGAGAAGCATGAGGAAATGAAATGGAAAAATATGCATAAGCACATTTGCTGCAGAGGTAGCAAGGAGAAGAGTATAAACTTGTATTCTTTGAATATGTTCTTGTTGAAAGGACTGTGGAATTTTTATTCACCACAATTTCCTTCTCCAAGGTATCCATTTTTACTTGAAATCTTGATATTTCAGATAATTTATGTCCCAGAGAATCTTAATTCCCTGCTCTTCCTCCAGATGTGTGTGATGAGAGTTTAAATATCTAGATTTTATAAATATACAACAAAAACTCCATAACAAATCCATAACGAATATCACTGATAATGTACAAAATGATAAAATCACATTTTCATGCTCTTTTCAAGTTGGGTTGTTTTATTTGTTCATCCTGCCAATCATTTCCTCTTTGAGGGAGGAAGGTAAACAGAGACACCAGATAAATGGCTCGAGGTGGCTAGAAATGGCTTAAGCAAAAAAAAAAAAAAAAGATTGCTCAGACTGTCTCTTTATGGAGCTTGTGCCCCAGCTCATGCTTATGGAATTAATTATTATATTGTGGATCTTATTTGTCAAGCACCATTCACAGGAGTTCTCCTTGCCCCAGAGCTGTGCAGCTAAATCCCAGCTATGGAACTAAATTGGCAAACTCTTCAAAATTACTTGAGAAGTAAGTATTCGGTCAAAGGTACAGGTGAAAAGGCTGAATGGGCTGATGAAAGGTATTCCCCAAATGAAGGAAATCCTGTCCAGATGAGGAGGTCACTTCATCTGCAAGCCTTAGGCACTGCAGGGATAATAATCCCCAGGTTCAAGCGTTAACGGGAGAATAAAAGACAAATGGAGCCATTTGTCATTTATTTCCAAATAAATGCAAGTTCATTTTGCACAGAACCTTCACCCTGTCTCAACAGGCAGATCCTAGAGGGTAATTTCAGGGCAGTTTTCCCTGGTGTGTGCTTGCTCAAGGTTTATGTGAGTTTCTGCTTCACTTCTTCAAGGCACTGGGCTGCTCAGACACTGGCTGGTGCTTTGTATTTTATGATGCCACTTTTGGTGAACAAAACTCTTTAACAATTCCACAGAGTTTTCTTGTAAAGAGATCTCCTTAAGCTAAGAGAAACACCTACAGTGATGCTGTGGATTATGAAGGAAGCAAATGTAGGTGTGTTTTTACTGCCTTGGCACATGCCTGGGAATGATGTGAATGCAAAAAGGCTGAGGTTGAATTTGGGGAAATGACAGCCATGAATTGATTAAAGCACTTAGCAAATATGCAGGAGGGACACATGGTTCTGATGGAGAATGGTTGGATCTGCCCACCTGTGGGCAGGAGAGATGTGCTGGTGATTCCCACCCCCATGGCACCAGCCTGGGAAGGGCCAAAGAGCACCAAGTAATCTGCAATTTAATCTGCAATTGAGCACCTGAGAGGCAGAGCTGGCCAGAGGGATGAGCCCAGAGGGGCTGTGGTAAAAGATGGGCTTGGTTTGCCTGGAGGGGGTAGTCTGTGCTGCCTGGAGGAAAGCTTGCAGGGCTCCTGGCCTGGGACCATCAGCTCTCCTGCTCCATCCCAAGGACAGCTGCTCTCAAGAAGGAGCTGACAATGGCTACTTTTTGTCAAGGGTGAGTAATTTTGAGGCTTAAATATAATGTTCATCTTCTATAGCTATGATAGAGCTACTTTCTAGTCCTTGAGCTGAAGCTTGGTCTATGTTTTTTGGCTGTAAGAGGCTTCCCAGGTTGGCAACTTTGCCTGGGGTGGAGCAACATGTGCTTCAGATCATTTCAACTAAGACCCCATTTATTTCCCTTCCTTGGCAATTCTGGGACTAGAGAGAAATAGCAACAGCTCTTCAGATGCCTGGGTTTTTTGTGAGCTTCCACGTGCCAAAGTTCAGCAGTTGGGATGCTTTGTGTAGGTATCTGAATGTGAACATCTGAGAGCTGTGGAATTGGGATGGGGTGTGGCTCCAGGGCTCTAGAACAGCTTTGCTGAGGAGCCAGCCAGTTCATCCTCTGATCATTACTGACACTTGAGGGTCTGCATTTCCTCTGGAGCCATGGTGGCAGTGAAGGGGGAGCTGAAGTACTGATGGACTCCTCTTTTCACCTTTCCAGTGCTCACCAGTAAAGTGTTTGAGGGCCCTCCAGAGGAGGGGGAGAAAAAAAAACACAAACAAGAGAACCCAAACAATAAACAAGCTGGTTTCTGTAGTCCATTGCTGAAAACCAAATCAGTGCCTCTTCTGTGGTGATAAGAATTTGGTATACAGATACATTCTGATTTCTGGTTTCTCAAAGAATCTAAAGCAGAGGCAAGGTAATAACTAAAAAAAGAAACACACACAAACCCTTATAAAGCTCTAGGCTTGTGGCCTGTTTTGCTGTTTCCCTGCCTCCTCAAGCCCAACACACCTTCAGACATTCCTGGCTGAGGTAGTTATAAAAAACCCCCAAAAAAACTCATGTCTAATTTGGATTCATAGAGCCCAGTCCTATCCTAAACAAACAATGCTGCCTGGAATGGCTTGCCAGACAGTTGGCATACCTGGCAGATCAGCTAACACTAACAATAACGTGTTTCAGGAAGGAGAAGAGGCTGAACTTGGCCTCCCTCCTCAGCTGGAATGGCAGTGTGGGGATGTGTGCCCATCTGAGCCCCTCCTCTGGACAGGAAGGATTGGCAGAGAGCAGGTTTCTCGACCCCAGCACTGAACCCTGTGTGGAGGTGGTTTGCCAGCTGAGCTGGGAGAATAATTCCACTACAAATTGCTCCAAGTGTTAAAGCTCCAGGGAGCAGATTTAATAGCTGCCTTCAACTCCTGCCTTGGTTCTTCAGGCTCTGGTTTATGGGCACAGCTGGATGATGGGGAGAAAGCCAGGGAGGAGAGGTTATCCTGCACTTAAATTTGTGGAAAAATTAGTTTGCACTTATCCAGGCTTTCCTTTGTGTCTATTCATCCCTGTAAGTTTAGATGCATGGAGGAGAGGTGCAGGCTGTGAGGGAGGAACTTTAATCCAGCTTGCCTGGATCTGGAATGTGGGAACCAGCACCAGCCAGACCTTACACGCTTTATGTACAGTGGAAAGGGGTTTCAGCAGCTTGGTCTGGAATTTGGGTGGCCACATGTAAACACCAGCTTAGCTTTCTGGGGGGAAAAAAAAAGTCAGGACTTCAAGCTTATATTTGTCTCGGATTTCAAATGGTTAAAGGGGAAGGGTGTATAAATGCCAACTCAGCAAAATAAATGGTTCACACAGAAAACCCAATGTCAGGAGTGAAACCTGACTCGCTGAGAGCCTCTTGTGTACTAAGTGCATGTGCTGTAGTGACAGCAGAGGATCCCTGCTGCCCTCATCCTAACACAATCAAAACGCCACTTATTCAAGTGTTTGGAGATCAAAATGCCAAGAGCAAAGGAACAAAGGTATGTCTCTGAAGATGTGAATAAGTGGAAGGTGAAGTTTCGAATATCAGCCTGGGGAGTGTGCAAGGCAAACAGCAGTGGTCCTTGCTGGCAGCCCAGAACATCTGCCTCATAGCTGCAGGGCAGACCTGGCTGCTGGGCAGTGCTGGCATTGCCTTTGGGGAGGGAGAATCTGAGGAGTTCACCATCCCAAATGCATCTGTGGGGTGGTGCTGTGAAGGAAGTACCTTTTAAGAGCATTTGTTTTGTCAGCTTGTGTGGAAATCTCACCTGGCAGGGTTTGGAAACACGTCCTTGAGTTCTCCAGTATTTGTTTCCTTTTTCTTCACACCCATTCCCATCCCCAATGGTAGCATCACCTTCTAGATCCCCAAGATGGTAGTAAGGACCAGCAGTGCTCTTCCCAGTATTCTTTCCTCTTCCCTGCAGTCCAGGGCTTGTGTGTCAGTCCTCTTTCAGTGAGGAGAAGGCAGTGTAGTCCTGTAATGCCCAGTGAAATGTTCATGGTGCTGGAATGGGCTCTGTCCCTCACTGCTATCAAGTTCACTTCTTCTCAAGACTAAAACTTCCTCTTTTGGCTTCTGAGCAATGCAGCTTCTCCAGGTCCAAATCTTGTAATTGCTCAGCTGTTGTTAACTGTTAAAAATGGTCAGAAACTGGGAAAATCATGACAAGGGGAAATATTAGGAACATGCTTGCAAATAAACCCCTCAAACCATCAAACAAAACACCCCAAAATGTAAACAGCTGTGCCAAACAGAAACAGAGAAGTTGTTCAGATGGCAAAAACACTCTGTGCTTATCTATTACCTCTTCAGACCATTTCTAGATGCCCAAGGCTGTGCAGGTTTCCACTTGCTTGCTCCCAAGCTTGGCCATGCTTTCTGCTTTTCCAGCCCCTGATCCAGAGCCAGGGCTGGGTGATGCTCCCAAGTCAGCTGTGTGGACCTGCCTGCACAGGCTGGGTGTGCAAAGCCCTGAGCCAGGGGCTGTGTGACAGCCACGGGTGGCTCAAGGGTGACAGAAAGCAAAGCTGAGCCGGGTGTATTGTGACTGTCACAGCTGTGCAGTGCCTGCAGCAGCTGGAGAGCTCAGGTGTCCTGTAGGGGCTTTTGTCCACCCAAAGGGATGCAGAAGGCTGGAGGGATCGCTGTTTTATTGCTTGTGGGGAGAAGTGAAGCATCTCCCAGCAAAGGGCTCCTTCCTGGGGCAGAAGGCAGCTGCCTGCTGACCCCAGGGAGCTGCAGGAGCTGCAGGGCTCCAGCCCAGGGCAGGGGGGCTGTGCCCTCTCACAGAGCCACTCTGCCTCTGAAGGGAGCTTTGCGAAGCTCTGCAGGGAAAACTTGTCTATCACAGTCAGAATCTTGCTGGAAATAGTCCCAGGGAAATCTGGAACCAGCCAGAAAGCATTAATTAACTAAAATTCCAAATAATGTGAAAGTTTTTCCAGAGCCTTCTGAGTGCTAACATCCTTTGTCACAGCTGGTGTGGAGGTCCAGCCCCAGAAGGGAGGCAGTGAATTGGGAGCAGGGTGCCTGCCTGGGGAATGATCCTATCAAAAAGAAGTGTGGAAGAGGGAATCCTCTCTTTGTGGGGCAAAGGAGGAGGCATCTCCATCAGTCAAGGGTGTGTGGAGTCAGAAATCCTCTCCAGAGCTCAAGGCAGCTTCTGGCCCCTGCTGTTCCTGCATTTGGCTATTCTGCATGGGCAGACATCTGTGCATGGACCTCTTAGAGCAAATTCAGTAGAATTTACCTAAGATGCCCTTCTTTAGACTAATTTTTGACTGTTTTGCTGTTGAACATCCTCCCAAGGTAAATGGAGCAAATCAAAGTGAACATTCCTGACAAATTAATGGGCAAACACATTAGCAGCTCTGAAATGAAATGCCTGCACATCACATGAATTCATTTCACAGTGTTTATATATTTATGGAAATTCCTTTGAATTATACCCCCAGCTCTAGCACAGATGATTTCTTCCTGCATTATAAAGCAGGTTATGTGGTGATAACTTCTAGACCCCTAAGAGCTACTGGAGCATGTAATTATCTTGTTCCACTTATTAATGATGAAAGGTCCATGCAAGTCCCAGAGTAGCTGTATGTACTATGCTCAGTAACCTAAAGAGGCTATATAAATTTAATTTAGTTTAAAATTTAGTTGCTGACTTTAAATAATCTTCAAATAGAGAATAGAAATGTTCTAGGGCATTTAAAGCCTTTAAAAATTATTAATGGATCTGTAGTACTGGAAATCTAAACTCAATTTTGTGGTGCTAAGATATGGAACTGAGAAAGTGGGCTACAGGCAAAAGAAGCTGACCAGGCCCTACTCAGAAATGCATATTACAGAAAAATCAAGATAACACAAATTAGGACTTAGGCTTTTAATTGTGAAGTAATATTATCAGTAATGGAAGAAATGTTAAAAATTAGTTTCATCTTGACATGCTTAGAAGGTGGCCAATTTATGAAATTCTGGGCTAGAGAGCTGCAAACCTCCATCCCCCAACCTTCCTAAAATGGCATCACTCATTTGATGATGTCTCCCAGCTATAATCCTGCTTCTCCAGTCTGCCATAATAATGCTAATTAGTTCTGTATGTAAATAAACTATTGTTGACAGGACACTTTAAGCAATTCACACATGACTCATGGAGGGAGAGAGAGAGGGGGTTTAAAAATGATTTATCCATAAACAGAGATTCCATATGTCCTAATCTGGCATGGATTTCTCTCCTTCTCTTTATAGCAAGGAATGTGTGCATGCCTGTTTAGCAGGGCTATAATGTGACAATTTGTCTCAAAGGGAAACCAGGATTTATGGTACTTAGCAGAGACCACAGAGGTAAAATGAACAGCAGGCTGTATTTAATCATCTGAATTTTCAAATATTTCTTTTGCTTGGGTAAATGTGTCTGTGTTCCTTTTTGGAAATGTGCTCAGCTGGAGGACTGGTTCCTGTAAAGGTGTCTGAAAATGCTGCAGGCACATTTAGTGAAGTGCACACAGGGAATGTGGGAGGATCCATGGATGGGGGACACTCTTGCTGGAAAGGGGTTGGACCCCAAATTCTCTAAGCAAGATATTACCAAATCCTTGAAGAAAATGCATGTATTGGGTGTCCAATGCACATTTCTGGAAATCAGGGTATATTGCACTGATCCCAGATAAATTCCATAGGAAATCCAGGCAGAGGAGAAAAAGGAGGAATTCTGAGCAGTTAAATACTATTTATTTTTCCTTCAGGGCCTGGTCCTGTGGCCTTCAGTGATACCATTCCAACCCTGAGAGGAGTTGTGCTGATATGAATGTAAGGCAAATGTAATTTGGAAACTTGACTGGGAATTAACCTTAGGCTGAAATACCTTGTATCTGGACTTTATTACAGCCCTTGTAAACTGGACTACAGTACATATTATTCTGGTGGTGCTTTTTTTTTCTCCACATTTCTTGCTTTTGACTCTTGCCTTAAATTATTTTTGGTTTTAGCACAGGGTCACTCACGTGACTAAAAGTAATTTCTGTAATTTGCTGATTCTACTGCTATTTTAAATCAAACCCAGGGCTGTCATAACCACAAGATTTCAGAATATGAAGTTTTGGGTAAACCAAACAGAAATAATGGAATTTTGGCACTTAGAAAATGGCACATGGATTACCTGAACAGAGAAAAAGCAGATTAACAGCCCATCAACCCGTGGCAGGTGGCGTTTGTGCCTTCATAA
Organism: Buphagus erythrorhynchus; assembly: GCA_013400855.1. Lineage (NCBI taxonomy): Eukaryota > Metazoa > Chordata > Aves > Passeriformes > Sturnidae > Buphagus > Buphagus erythrorhynchus. The sequence goes on along the minus strand of VZTT01035798.1, from coordinate 86,396 downwards.
TTTGACCAAGACAATGCTGCACATGTGACCCATAAAATGGGATGAGATAAAGTGCTACTGGCAATGAGTTGTGATGACAGAACAAGAGGGGAAAAAAGCTGAATTTTGTGTGTGTAGGGGCAAAGCTGGCACCTGCAGAGAAAAAGGCTGGCTGTTTATTTGTGGCAAAGATGGCAGCTTTGCTGCCAGTGGAATTGCAGCCTGTGGGGGGCCTTCAAAGAAAGGAATCTCTCCGGGGGTGGCAGTGCTTTAATTGGGATGGCTTGTTCCAGCCTTTGGGCTGGGAGTCCTGATGAGGCTGCCAGTGAAGTGCCAGAGTGGAGGAGATTTGTCTGCTGCAAATCCTGTCTGCTGAGAATTGGACCAGGCACGGATGCATTGGCACAGCTCTTTGTGGGAAAGGCAAGGCCAGAACTACTTTTTCCTCCTCTCTTGAATTTTCAATGACTTCCCCCCTTCAGGCTGTGCAGGGAGAAGAAACAAAGGCTCTGAGATGGCTCATGCAAAGGAGGGATCTATGAAATGTGAAAGTTTTAGAGCCCATTCCTATTGCACCGTCTCTGTCCTTTACTTCCCACCAAGGCACTTCTGGTATAAACACGTGGTGATGATAAAAATGAAATAAAAGCAGATTTTTGTGAGGCAGAGCAGAAATTTGGGTGTGGAGCAGGAGCTGCCTTTGCCCAGCTCTGTTAAAACTTTCCTTTTTCCCCTCTGTAAACACTTGACAGCTTATAGAGGGATCATAGATTACATTTTCACGCTGTTGCCATTAATTAGTGCTTGAAAGGTGAAATGAAGAGTTGGGTTGCTTGGCTGCTGTGAGGTGAGTAATGTGTATTTACTGAGTGGTGATCTGCTGCCTGCCAGCACATCTTGGCTACCTGTGCTGGCTGGTTTCAGCCACAGAAAAGAGCTTGGGGTTACGTTGTGTTGGATCCATTTGGAAACAAAGGAAGATTCTTTCTCATCTCTCTAAGCAAATTCTTTAATGAGCAATATCCCCCAAACAGGCTGAACAAAATTTTGGTCAAACAGGGTAACATCAAGCCAGAAGCCAAGTCATTCCTAGGGAGCTGGGATTGTTGGAGAGAATGTATTTTGAGGGTGAAAGGTGAGCTCAGACATATGTCTGGGGGCTTCCAGTATAATTTTTCTAGGAAATTTGAACATTTCTGCAGTCAGGTGCCCTGTGCCCCCATGCAGTGGTAGCTGTTCCTCATGCAGAAATGTCAAATATTCCCTACGTGCTTGAAAAGTTCCTATTAAGGGATGATTGCCTAGAACCCAGAAATTCCACAGAAAAATCTTTCACTCAAACTAAGGCTTATATTTTTCATTGTTTTTGGGCAAATAATGTAGCTGTTTGGAGGAGTAAGTGCATGGCAAGTCCACAGAAAATTCTTCAGCTATTCCCAGCCCTATGCCCAGTTTGTCTGCTATAAATATTGAGAGAAAGGCTGGTGGTATGAAGATCTTGTGATATTCCTCCTAAGAATCTTCTGTCCAAGAGTCCAAAATGTGAAACTTAAATTTGCCTTGTGTGCATAAACGCTGAACAGAAATGTCAAGATTATGGCCAAAGATGATTGAATAATTAGTTATAGAATTTTTTCAGAAACACTCTGGAAGAATCCTCCCCAAATTTCTGGAGTTTATGTCAACATGTATGTCATGGGGAAAATGTAAAATTTGGTTTGCAAATGCAGCTGGCAGTTTAGTTCTCAGATTACCTGTGTGTGTTAGCAGATTTTTGTGGTTGCTGCTTCTCTCCCCATCCTTTGGAGCAGATTGCTCAAACCCAATATTTGCAGTGATGGCTGTGGATTCCCCTGGTGGAATCAGAAATGTGTGGGCATAAAGATGCTGATTGATTTATGTGAATTTTTGTTACTTATCAAAAGTCCCTATTGAAAGGGACTTCCTGTTCAGGCCTTGTGTTACTGTTTATTGATCTGATATGAAGCTTTTACTGATATGAAGTTTTATTTTTCCTATGGTGAAGCTTCATTCAAGTTTGATAAGCCTTTTAACAAGCCTGCAAACACACAGGAGCTGTACTAGTTACCCTAGAGAGAGACAATGTGAATTGTCAGGCCCCAAAGCTGCTGGGGTGTCTTTTGTGGGAGGTAAAAGAAGTTCAACTTGTTGAAAAGCTGGTGACAGTGAACTCTAACATGGGAGTGTTTGGGGCAGACTGTAGCTGTGATTATGTCTGAGGTGCAGTAGCTGTTCCTTGAAATCCTGTTAAGGGCTCAGTGAGGCTGTGTGGGATTTTAGGACAATGGTTTTCTTTTGACCTATAAAGAAATCTTCAGAAAAACGTGTCAGTTCAAGACCTGCTTTGGTGTTTGCTGGTGCTCCCAGCATTTTCCATTAGGATGCAGTGGAGAGGTCAGCTACCACTGCAGCTGCTATTAGGACACTGTTTGGGTACCTGCTCAGCAATGCATCTTGCTCTGGTGTTCAACCAGTTCCTGCAATCCTTTCCAGTGCCTGCAGGAGGAGAGAAACTGGACCTAGAGTTACCAGAAGGAATGGGCAGGCAAAAATTCAGTGATAACTTGTGTTCAACAAAAAGGCAAAAAATTGCATCCAAAAAAAGCAGATACTGCTATTGTCCTCTAAGTTTTTTCAGAGCCAATCAGTGCTCTTAGCAGATATTACACAGAGAAGCTGTCCTTGGCAGGGGGGTGGAATGATATTTAAGGTCCATTCCAATCCAAACTATTGTGTAATTCCACAGACCTGAGCTCAAGAGCACACTTGGAGCTTGGCTGTCCTTGCTTAGGGAAGAAATGGGGCCAGCTAAGAAAATCCAGTTCACCATGAAATAGGCACCATATGGGTGGCTTTGCAATAATTGCAGAAAAAAGATGGAGGGAAAAAGGGATACCAAATTGATCTGCAAAAAGGAATTGCATCAGAACAAGTATGGATAAGTGATGTAATTCAGAAATTCTTTGGGCTTATTTAACAGCTTTTGAAGAGCTTATCTGAACACAAACTTGAAAGTGTATTAGAAGGTCAGCCTGGCAGATATTTCAGATATTTCTTGAGATCCATGTTTTGTTCCAGGCTCTGCTACTGGCCTGGAAGGAAGAAGAAATTTGGAGAGGATATTTCATCTGTCTTTGATTTCCTGTAAAATCAAAGCGGTGATACCAGCTAGCATGAAAACATGTGGAGATAAGCTGAAGGAAAGTTATTAATTTTAATAGCAAAATGATTTCCATGATTGTCTGTGGCAAGTTTCCCAAATTAAACTCTTGAGTTAACTTCTTTTGGTAAATAAAAATCCCTTGTTTATGCCTCTTTGTCGCTCATGTCTGGAATACAAGAGGGATCTCAACTTTCTGTTGCTTCCACTTAATTGGATTAGTCAACTACCTGCAGAGGTATGTGCCTCAGGTCCAGTTCTTGCTGACAGCCAAACCAATGGGCCATTACATGAGGTAGATGGAATCCAGCATCAAAGGAAACAGCAATTTGGGCTGGAGGGATGCCAGGATCTTTTTGTGCTTAACCAAATACCTGCATGCATAGAGATTTTTTCCTCATTGCTGCCCTGCTTCCTTATTGCATGTTGAAAAGGATTAAATGCTACCATTATCTCCAGTGCCCAGATAAAAATGGTGTGGGGTTGTTTGTGATGTGGGAGATCACTTCTCACTTTCCAAAGCTGGTGCCTCTGGGGAGTGACAGTGAGTGCTGCAACTACCTACACATGGGATTCTTAGCAGTGCTTCCATGTGATCATCTCTTCATCTCTTCCTGTCACAGATTCAACAAAGAAAATTAAGACTTACCATTGTTATAATGTGGCAGGGGGCGGTTGCAAGGAGAGGGGAGCACAGAGCTCCTGCTGAGTTCTTCTAATGAAGCTGTTGCTGCAAAATAGCTTCCAAAATCAGCCTGGCAGATACTGGAGAGGGACCAAAGACGTGGTCCAATGCCAAAGACGTGGCATTGCCATAGTTTGTGTTGCCTGGGTATAGACCTCAACAGTGTGCTCTATGCTCCTGGCTGTGGTAGCTCATAGACAGTGTCCCCATGGAAGTGTCATTCACTATAGCAAGGACCACCTGCAACTTGAGAGCAGCTCCTAAACAGACACTGGGAAAGCTGGAACTGTGTTCAAAGTCTCTTGAAGAGCAGGAAAAAAATCAGATAAATATCCAGTCCAGCATGTGTGAGAAATTCATCCCCTAGACCTCTACAGAGCTGAGTGCAGCTGTTCTGCAAATTGACCCCTTTGGTTTTACATTGAGCCAGATAGCTCAGGAGAATTGTGTTTACTGTGTTATTTCTATCCTGCTATCTGTATCCTCCTGGGAAAATGATCTTTATGTTCCTTTTCTGCTGAGGAGTTTGGAAGCAGTGGCAGAAGAATGGTAACTGGGCTTTGCTTCTCAAAGTTACTGCGGGGCCAAGCCCATGTGCAGCTAACATAATCTGGAAAGATCTGCTAATCAAATTGTTGTGCCATGCTTGGCACAGCCCATCCCCTGCTCTGTGCCTTAGCTTTCATGTTGAAATGTGGGAGATGATGCTGATCTTTGAATTACTTTGTCTGGAAGAGGAAAGAAATGTTTGAGAGTTGTTTATCTGGGACCCTCCCTCCTTATTACTAATATATGGAATTGAGAGCTTTGTTGAAGTAATGGGCCAACAGGAAGAGCAATGAAATCATATGAGTTTGCTAAAAAGCTCAGGACTGCCTTTAGAGATGCAGCCTTTCCTAGAGTATCTGCTAAAGCTGTGAGAGACCTGAATTAACTTACTGGGAGCAAAGTTAGGGCTGGGGCACTCTTCACAGCCTACAGTACATTCACAGCTACATCCCTATCAAGTCAAGTGCTCAGTTTTGGGTTCTTTTGGTGTGAGGGTTGTTGGGATTTTTTTTTTTGGTTATTTGTTTGTTTTGTTTTGTTAATCAGTTCGTGGCTGCTTCCACTTCTCCCACTTTTGCTGGGCAGATATTCAGCTTTTTCACAAGCCTTGGGGCAACTTGCCCATACAGATCAGGCAGGTACAAAGACTCCTCTTGAAAGTCTTGTCCTGGGGGTCTGCATCTGTAAAACCTGGCTCTATAAAACCACCATCTGGGTATGGTTGTTCCCAGCATAGGATAATGTATGAAGTCAGGAATTCCAGTGTTAGTCCTGGGTGTGGATTTGCCATCTGACATTTTTTTTCTCCTAAGGAGGAGATATTCTTCCTTTATTTCCAGAGGCAAGCCTTTCCAAAGTTGTGAACACAAGAGCTTGCCAAATATTAGCTTTCAAGGTTTTAAGTCACACAGTGTTTACTCGAGTTACCTCTTCTTGAAGTCTATATAAAGAGTCATGTTTGCTCAGGCACACTCCTAAAAGCCCCAAGACATGGCTCTGGAAGGAGGTATGCAGCAGCAAATGTAAATATTGCTGTTCTTAAAAATGGAAGCCCTCTGAGTAATCTATAGAAGGAAATAGTAACGTGAAGAAAAGGCCTTAGATTTGGAGGAAACTTTATATGATTTGGAGGTGAAGACTGCAGAGCAGTACCTGGAATGGATAAAATGCAGAAATTCAGGGATATTGTACTCACAGTTTCACGTGGCCCAGGCTTAGCCCTGCAATCACAGCTGCTCTCTCCTGTTCCCCAGTGTTTCCCTTTGCTGTCACCAAGGCAGCATTTTCCCATAGCCCAGCCTCTGAAGCAGTTGCTGGGAACAGTTTTTAGAGATTTTGCTGGACAAACTATGCTGGCCTCTTGCTGTGGGACAAAGTTAGAAACAAAATATTTGTTGTACTTAGCCAAGTGATTCCCTCCCACCTTTTGTCAGTAACTGGTGTCATTTTTCTGAGAAGACATTTCTGTGGAAATGTGAGCCGAGTTTCAGGTGCTCCATGATATGATAAACAGGAGAGGAATTTTCATGAAGAAGTGCCTAGATACAGTGCAAATCAAGAGAAACAATTTAAAATTCAACCACAATATTTACCAGCCTCCCCACCTGCCTGCATATGCAGGTATGCTGAGACCAAATTCACATCATGTTTCCTGCAGCTGAGACAAGTGAGCAGAGCGCTGGCTTGGCTGAGGAGAATATTTGCCCTTGCCATGGCACTTTTTCTATGTCTCAACAGGCAGCCCACGATATTCCCCTTCCTTTCTTTCCTCTCTGTACATAGCTATTACCAGCCTTGCCACAGCAAGGGCAGGAAGTGAATAAAAAATAAAAAGCCCTGCGCAGGAGTTCGTGCAGAATTATTGCACTTTCCATTGTGTTCATGGAACGCTGTGCAGTGAGTGAAGGATGGCTGCAGGCAGCAGGAGCAGATGCGCTCCTGCATACTGCAGGTTTTGGATTTATGGTTTCCCGGTGCCATCTGCTGGCACTTGTGCATGGAGCCCTGCAGCCCCTCTGCTCGGCAGATGCTGCAGCTCTCTCTTTGCAGGTGGTGGAATCTCCATCCACCCTTCCTGGGTGATTTCTTGGGCTCTGCAGAGCAAATTCTCCCTGCAGCCAAGCACCTGCAAACCCGCCCTGCTCGTGGTCCCTCCTGGAGCTCTGTTCAGCTGGGAGCCCCCTGGGCTTTCCACTCCTCCCTTTGTCCTGCTGTAATTCTGTCTGCTCTATGGGAGCAGCCCCAGGTTCAAGGGGAGCTGCAGATGTAAACTTTTTTTTTTTGTAAACAGGCTAAACTTTTACATTTTGAGGTTTTGAGGGAGAGGGTTTGTCTTCAGTGCAGACTGATGCCAGTGACACTGCTGAGGTGGGGTTGTAAAGACACTGCTGGGAAGCTTTCAGAGCAATGGAAGCTTTACTTTTGTACAAATCTCTGAAATGGCCTGAAAAAAAGGAAAATAAAAACAACCCATCCATGTGACAGAGGATGTAGGGAAGTTTTTCCTTTTTCTATCTTGTAAAAGGGATGTGTGGCGAGCAAAGATGAGCTGTGATAATGACATTAGTGGTGATATTCCTTGGCTTTTGCAGTTAGCATTCCAGATAACCCAGTAAAGCTGTTATTATGCTTTAAATTTGCACTTTAAATTTACATTTTTCACTGCCACCATCACAGCATCTGCTCTGGGATGGTGTGTGCTGCAAGGGGACTGATCTCTCTATCTTCCTTCCTAAATCACATTTTGGTGTGTGTCACCTGATGGTGCCCATGTACAGTGCACGAGCCTAAAGACAGAATGTGTGGCAAAGCCAAGTCATCAACTCACTTTTAAATCTTCCAGTTTTTAGAGGTAATATATCACTCTGTGTGATCACCACATAAAAAAAAAATAATAAACTTGCTCCATGCACCTTGCTCTGACTTCAGTCCAGGTTTGCCCTGGGCTTCCTTTGGTTTCGCCCATTTGTTCTGCAGGTTCTGTGAGGAACTTGCACCAGTTAACCACAAATAAAAAGGAGTTCCTGACACTTAAATTCTGGTATGTCAGGAGTGGGTAGTGACAAGACCTAGCAGGGATCTGTATTAGCATGTTTGCAGATACGGATCAGAGGTTTGAAATCCAGATGACACGAGGATGAATGAAGAGGAGAAATTGCTAATCAAATTCTCCAGGGCTGCAATGCAATAAACCAGGGTAACTCGATGGAAAATGTAATCAAGCCTTCTAGTCTGTTTTTCAGCTACATCTAGGCTTCAATTTTTCAGCCTTTGTGCCTCCCTCTCACATAGACTTTAAAAGGAAGGAGGATGTCTGTGAGGATCAATGAAGTAATTTAGTTTTACCAAGTGAATCCAGTAATCCTGCTGGACAGATCTCCCAGAGATTTCTTTCTCTTAATTGGGGAAATATTATAAAGAAATTCTCCATCTTCAGCCCATTTCTAGTATAGCTAATACCAAAGCAGAAACATAACTTTGTAGTGGAAATGGATTTTTCCCCCTTCACTGGTCAATAAGTGGCTACATTTGAGGGTTGTTTTCTCTATCTTGTACATATATAAATCAGCTTTTATGAGTTACAACACCTGACTTTGTGCTGGGGAATATTGGTACCTGTGTTCACTGTCATGTTTATCAAAATGATTCAAATTAATACAGAATATTTGTCAGTAACATTGGCCGGGTGGGAGAGGATGCACAGAATTGCTGCTTTAAGTCTTAGAAGGTCTCTGCAAATTAATATCTTAATTTTTACTTCTTTTTTCCTAAAATTTGCTTCCAGGTTCCATGCAAACCATTGCTTTGATAGGGACAGCCTGATTAGTTTTCAGGAAAAATGATAAACTGCCAGCAAGCTGTGAGCACAAATGGAACCAGATTGCTTTAATACAGAACTTTTTCAGTTGCATCTTAGAGGTAATCTGAATGTCTGCCAGGGGATGTGTTTATGTATCCTGGGACAGTCATAGAGGGATGTGATCAGCTCTTCTAGGCCAGTCAATAAATTAAAAAAAAAAAAAAAAGGAGAAATTCTTGAGTGATCAGACCTTGTAACAGGCATTATCTTAAAATGGGTTTTAACTGGGAAGGTTAAATGAGGGAGTGTCACAGCCATTTAAAGGATTTCATGTGCAATTTAAAGCACATTTCAGGGTTTTCTAAATCATGGGAAGGATGAGGGTGCAACTTATAAAGGCCTACATTTGGGGGATTTCAAACAGCATCTTACCTACACTCTTGTTGCACAACTTTTGGGGGAGCTTGACAAAGCTGGAGGATGCTCTGGCTGTTATAAAACACACAGGTTTGAGTTGCTATTAGAACAGAAACAAAAGTTCAGGAGTCAAATGGAAGCAGCTGCCCTTGGAAGCTCTCACATTGTCTGCTCTCATTGCCTGCAATTTCCTACATTTCAGTTCAGCTCCTGCAGGGCCCAGGAGCTGGGAATGGGCTGGGTTGGAGAAGCTGCCCTTTGCTTTGTGCTGCTCCTCTGCAGTCAGCAGTTTTCTCTGGGTGAGGTTTGCTTCCACTGGGATTTCAGTTTCATGGGGGACAAGCCTCTATGCCAGAGCCAAAAGAAGATTTTTTGGTGTTTCCATACCTCAGTGGTAATATTCACTGGGAAGGGACATGAGAGTTTTTATATTCTGTTTTTGTGTTGCCTCTGCACTGTTTTGCACTCAACTGCTTTGGTTTTTGGGCTTGCTCAAAATTTCCATGTGGCTTAACCCAGAGATGGTTCAACCTGGGGGTGGGAGAGGGTTTACAGGTATTTGAATGATAAGAACAGTGAGCTATTTAGGGGATGCAAAATAGGAACTGCCACAGGAAAACCATGAGGGCTCTTATTTAGTCACTGTACAGTGGAGGGAAGACTTTTTTTTTGTCATTTTAGATCCCTTAAAGTCCACTTTCACCTGAGGGCTGTCAAGAACTGTTTCTTGGGCATGTCAAGAGCTCCCACCAATATCATACTTTGCTTAATTCTCACCAGGATGCTTGTGTTCAGGCCCTACATTTGCAGATTTCTCATTTTTTAAATATATTTCTTTGATAATATCTAATTTTGCCTGAAAATTAGCGACATAAGCGACTTGTGTAAGAAAATACAAAAGGCTGGAGTCTGTGCAGCTGTGGAGTTGTCCAAGTTGCAGCATCTCACCTTGAGATCTTTGCTCCCCATGGCCACAGAGCGGCAGCAAAATCCAAACAGGTTTCCCTATCCTAAAGCAGCGTCAGGAATGAGCCCATGAGAGCTCTGCCAGGTGTGATACTTGACTGGGAAAGGCTGGTGGGGATTCACCTCTAGCAGTTCCTGATTCCTTTTGTGCTTTGCTCCTGGAGGAACTGGGCTGGGTGGGAGCGACACAAACTCTTCTAGACATTTCCAGTAAGTTTTGGTTGAGTTGCACGGTTTTTCAAGGAAATTAATTAACTTTTCTTTTTTTTAGCCTCTCTCTGAGGATGAATTAAAGGCATAGCAGAAATCAGTCTGGCTTTGGAGCATATGTGATTTACTTCAGTCATATTGTCATTACAGCTTCAGGGTCCTGTTAGGCTCTACAAACACAGTATGAAACCATTCCCTAACCAATCCTTGAAGCCTGAATAAAAAGCAACAAGGAAAAGACTTTTCCATTATAGGTAAGTTACAAAAGCATGGAGGCAGAGGAAATTTCCTTTTTGTGGCTAAGAATTTCTCTAGAGACAACTAAGAAACTGAGTCTTTACAAAGAGCCTAATTACCTTAGGATAAAGTCTTTAAGTGTTTGAATGCTTCCTGCTTAAAACTACACTGGAAATACCTCGGGAGGTGACTGGAAAGCAAAGTTTTATCACAGCCCTGGTTCTAAACCCACTTGCTGCCCCATGACCTGAGCCACTACTAATAAGCAAGGACAGGGCTGGAAGGCAACTAATCATCTATTATAAAAGAAAAATAGTGCAGCTCAAAATGGATTTTTGTCTCCTGGTGTATAAATCTTCATAATTTCTCTGCTTGTCTAGAAGGACAGGAATTTCTTTGCAACCAGAAAAAAAGATGGCTGTGTCTGTAGCATGCCCAGCTCAGCAGAAGGGAAATGCTTGTTCATTATTTGCAGCCATAATTAGTATGGGACACTAGTTAAAGGAGAAGCTATTTGCTAAGCAATCACCAAGTGAGATATGAGGCTCTGGGAGCAGCATGGGACAGCACTTGCTCTAAGGAATGTGGTCATACAGGAAAGCAGGGCAAAGCACCACCAGGTGTGTGAACTCTGCAGCAATTTTTTCTGCCTTCCTTGTAAATGGATTACAGACAACTTGAATGCCTTCCTAAATTAACACCGTTTCCTATAGATGGAGTAATTTACTAGTTTAAATAGGAAACAATGTAGTACAACTTATTTAAATGACTCATCAAATAGAGTAAGGCTGATTCAGCCCTCTGGTTTATGCCTGTCCTGTAGGAAGGGGTATCTCAAGGTGCCCCCAGAGCACAGGCTCTGTCACTTTGGGCTGTACCTCTTGCATGTCACCAAGGGCCTGTTTGGCACTTTTGTTCTCTTGTCTTTTCAAGTTTGCTAGAAATGAGGTACACACACCTGTCTGAGTGATGTGGGTGCCAAGGAATTTTATGGAGAGATCATCTTGAGTGGGACTGCAGGATAACCTGGGCATCAGGTCCTGTCAGCACAGGGTGTGAAGGGCAGGTCCTGCCTGACCAGCCTGATCTCCTGTGACCTGCCCAGTGGATGAGGGAAAGGGATGTTTTCTGCCCAGACTGTAGTAAAACCTTCAACACCATGGTGGGTTAGTGGTTGGACTCAATGATCTTAAGAGCTCTTTTCCACCCTTAACAATTCCATGATTCTACAGCTGAGATGGAGATAATTTATCTTGCAGCTTACAACACCTGGATGCAATAAAGGGCATACTGCAATTTTAAACTTTTCTTTTGATCACTAACCATTAATTATAAAAGAAAAATAGTGCCACCCAAAATGGATCTCTGTATTCTGGTTCATAAATCTCTATGTTTTCTCTCCTTGTCTAGAAACAGGAATTTCTTTAAGGTGCTATTGATCAAAATTAATGCTTATCTGTGTTCAAGGCTGAACACAAGGCTGAAACACTGGCATAGCCTCTGCAGACTCCTTATGATTTTCCACTGTACTTTGCAAATTAATTATTCCAGCACAAAATCTGTAGTCATTTCACTGCAAATAGCTTTTGGAGGGCTACTCTGACCTTGAACATAGATCAGAGCAGGAAGGTTGGTATATTCCTTTGGAGAAAGGAATTAAACACAATTCTTACAGCCCCATTCCTAGGCAAGCCTGCTGAATCCCTGACCAGCCTCTTGCTGCTCTTGGGAAGGTACAAACACCTCTACAGGAGGTGGCACAAATCCTCTGGATCCCACCTGATACATTTTTATGCATCTCACTGTTTTTCTTCCTCTTCTATGTACACCCTTAACCTCCATGACAAATCTCTTATTTCCCTCCCTCAGTTGGTGGTCAGACCTTCAGCCCCTCAGTGCAATGCCAGTTTTGGAGCAGAGAGGGGTTGGGTGAGCTGTCCCTGCACCTTCCTTTCTCCAGGGCCCCCTTCCATCAGCTCAGTCAGTCTGCAGTCAGGCTTTTCCCCTGAGTGTGCCTGGGTCCTGTTCTTTGGTGTCATTGCTGCTTGCACAAGTTCCCTGAACTTTTGCTGGCTGTTTGCATAACCAGGAGTGTATTTCCTGGCTGGCATGTGGCCCTGGGGGTGGGTTGGTGTTCAGAGCCCTGGGCTCGTGCTTCACGTGCTCTGCAGGGTCTCCCAGGGGCTTAACTCCTTGTCTCATTCAGTCACTTTGTGATTTAATTTCTGACCTCTCCCTCACCCCAGATATCACTGTACTCAAAATTTGTACAGCAATAAGGTTCCCAGATGTGATCCTGACGATGATCTGAGGGAAAGTGCCTGGTACCACATTGCCTGCTTCAGTCCTTCTCAAAAGTTTCTAAAATTAAGCCACCTTCTCACCATGCAGCTGTAAAATGAGACTGTCTTTAAAGCCAAGTTTTCAGGATATGGAATCATTTATGGAGTCTGAACAGTAATAATGCCTCAAATGCACCTTGAGCTCAAGCTTTTGATATTTCTGTATTCCCATTTGTCATCCATCTGATTTTCAGATTCAGTGTGGATTTCTTGCACGCTACAATTCTTCCTCTGAGCCATCTATCTGTTGAGTGTCAACTGATCATCTTTAGTGTCTCAAGCAAGCCAGAATACTATTTCTTTGCTTTTCCTCCTGTGTTTGCAATTCCTATTACCGACACTTAATGGCCATTTGGCACCAGAGCTGCACAACTGCACTTTGCTCATCCACTCTACCTTTTGTCTCTTCTATCATCAGCCCTGCTCTCTCTGGTGTTTGGAGCTTCCAGCTCCTCTGAGGGTGAAGCCTGCAGGTCAGCCAGAAGGGAGGAATGTTTCTGTGCTGCAGAAATGAGGGCAGACAAACCCCATTTTCTGCCTGAATGCTGCAGAAATGGCCTTCTTTGGCAAAATGTAGAGGTAGCCAAAAACCAGCCTGTGCCTTGGAACCTCATGATGGAAGGTGCTCCAGGTGTGTTTATTTCCCATGTAAGAGTGGTGCTGTTCTGAGCACTATGGCATGAAGTTTAGTGGTATAGGAAGTGGGAGAAATGTGGTGATGCCAGTTAATATAGGCTAAAAAACCTGTTTAACCTTATTTAATTCAGATAAAAACAATTCCTATGCAAGACAAACAAATGGAGAATCTGAGTTTTTTTATCATAACAGCTATTTTTTTCCTGTAGAGTTCAATTGACCATTTAAAAATGGAAATACAGTTAATAGTGAAAACACATATTTGACATAGTGCAACAGAACCCATGGCCTTCTCTAACCAGAAGGAAATAATATTCTATAACAGGGCTATGATGTGGTTTCTCCCTGTCTGAGAGGCAAAGGGAAGAGAGGAGAAATATTCATTTCAGGCAGAGGAGAAGGAGAGACTTCCATCAAGTCTGTCTTGTGTTGTCAACACCAGAGAGAAATATTTCATGCTTTTTTATAACTTTACTAAATCATATGGGAATATCAGGCTCTGAATAAAGAATAGCATGGAGGAAAAGAATGACTCAAAAGTTGATCTGTCTTACTGAAAGCTAAACTCTGGGCACGCAATATTCCTGAAACTGTTTTCCCTGCTCTTAAGGTTTATCCTTGAAGTCTCTGACTTGCTACAGCTATTGGAGGAAATGAATGTTGGAGTCTGTACAGGATGTTTGTAATTTGTTTGTAATTCTTCTAGTGGTATAAAAATAAGTTTCCCAGTTTTGATTGAGTCCTCACAAGGATAATTTTGGGTTTATGTGATGAAATTTGGCAAATTCCTAAAGATATTTTCTATTTAACTACCAGTCTTAGAAACAAGATTGTCAGTGTACATCATTGATATATCAGCTGTTAGGAGTGATAGACTTGTAAAGAAGCAGAATTTTCCTTCATTCTTAGTATTGTAATTTTGAAAATCATTTTACTAACCTTCACTTTTAGATTAGACTTCATTCCTTACTCTTGAATTTTCTTTTTTTTTGAGATTCAGACTTCTAAAAAAAGTTCACTTCCTTCTATAAATGTGACATTTTGACCCTCCAAATAAAATAGTCCTAAATTTAATTTCTCTGTAAAAATCGTGGAACTAAATTTGATACTCATGTAAGTTTTCACTATTTCTTCTAAAAGCACAAAAGGTGATGGTGGTGATGTTGCAACAGTTGCTCTTTGGATAGACCACAAATTGGAACCAATCTGTAAGATTTAAGAAGGTTTATGCTGTATCAGACTTTCTCAGCATTCCCACTCCTTCTCACAAAGGTTTAAAGGTATGTAAAATACAGCCATGTGAAATATTCATAAAGGCAAGTGAAGCAATAGCCCACAGTCATGTGGGTTTTTTTCCTGTGCACTGAGAACCAAAAAGGGGAAACATTTTCATCTTGCACCATTTTTAGGCAGAAAAATTCAACCCAAATATTAATCAAAATTATTTAGAAAGGAAATTCTCTTCAGGTGGGAAGGGATTTGCTTTGTAAGAATCCACATCTGACCTATTTAGTCTTCTCTGGTTTTGGGAACCAGGGCAAGACAAATCATTCTATTGAGAAGGTGCAACTTAAGAAACCATAATGAACCCTGTGGTGTGACCAGGGGGGTCCTCTCCATGAGCTAAGATACTGGAAAACATTTCAGCTCCCAGGTGATCCATGGCTCATCTCTGGGAGTGGTTTCCCCTCTGGAGGCTTTGGCAGAGGGATCTGATCCAGGTGTTGAGCTGAGTGAGCAGCAAGGAAGGTGCAGGAGCATCTGCAGGGGGCTGGGAGGAGGCAGAGACCCCTTCTGCTGACCAGACCTACTAAACCAGTGTTTAAAATCCTGCTGAAGCTCAACTTCTCTTTCACAGCTACAGAGGAGAAAGGTTCAGGCAAACCTGATTGTCAGCTTGTGTCAGCCAAAATAGCCGCTTAAATTTATGCAACTGGTTTAAGCTTTTCCAAGTGATGCAAAACCAGGCAAAGTGGGAGAGTCTCACTGAAACTCAGGGTTTCCAGAGCTGAATGAAGAGCAGAACTCAAAGGCCAGGTTATCTGGGAAGAGTTTTGTGAGAACTCTGGGAGAAGGAAAGGATCTAGAATAGTTTTTTGTCTCTGGAGAATGTAATTCTTTAGCAAAAGGCAGTGAAGAGCGCAGGAAGATCCGTGCTGGGTGCTGAGTACAGGATTAGAGGCAGTGGGAGTTCCTAATTCATGAAGTTTACCTGCACCAGTATGAAAAGGCACTGTAATGTTTAGCAGTTGCCCTGCTTGTGCTGTCCCAGAGCAGGGGAGCTCTGTGTCCCTGTGTGCCCCTGCCACCCCACACCCTGGATGCCCAGAGCTGTGTCCTCTCTCCTCTCCTCTGCCATGTGGGATTGGTGAGTGTTTGGATGCTGAATCCCTGCTCATTTCAGCCTTTTTTGGTCAGAGTACCTTTGCTTTTCCGTCAGGATTATATCAGTCTTGGAATGTGTCTTCCCTATCTAGTTATGGAACATTCTGGAGTATTGGTCACAGGCAGAGAAATGGTGAAATGGGAGCCAAGCTGGGCATGGGAAATAATTCAGGGGCTGACCAGGGAATATTGCTCATTTTTGGAGGGTTTGGTACCATTATTAGCATGGACCTTTAGAGTCTCTATTCTAATGTGGCACAAGGGTCTGCTTTTTGGGACAATCTCTTACTTTTACAAAGTTACCATCTTCATGTTTAAAATATCTTCTGTTAAAGGAATCTAGAAGAAGAGATAATATTCTTGATGCTTTTATCTGATGTTTTTCTGCAGAACTTTATTTTCTACACCCTGTGATATCCTATGAAATAGATGTAGATTGGTCCTAAGGTCCTAAGAGCATTTTGTGGCATCTGGGTTAGCAAGTAAAAGTTGTGGACATCCCCCTGGATTGATCACCTGTTCTAGGGTTGCTTTTGACTGCAAACCTTTCCTATACTAAATTTTAAGGTGTTTACTGGTGATGGGGAGAAGAACTTGTACTTGACAAGCAAACAAATATTTGTTTCCTTTACCCAGTACATATTCCCTTTTTTTCCATGGTTCCCTCTCTAACTCTCCAATTTACTTGCATGTTTTCAAAATAAGAGTCTGGAAGGAGTCCCAGTTTGCTCCACTTAGGCATCATTGCAATTATAATTTCACATTTGGCCTTCAGCAGAACAGAGTGTCTTATCTCTTAGAAAGGAATATTCATAGGAAAACAAATAAAAGCACTCACCAGCTGGTGCCTGGTGAATTATACTGTTCTAAGTTCAAGGATATTGAGTATAGTACATGCTGATTGGCATTTATGTGGATGTTTCACTGGCATCATTTGGCTCTTTCTAGCACTAAATTCAGGCAGACGTGCACCAGTGTAGTTTTTGTCTTGCTGTGTGAAAAAGATGTTTAACTCTCAAAATCTTTCCTTGTTCCCTGTAGGGACTTAACTTGCAAATGGTCTAGGTCGGTTCCTCTCTTCCTTGATCCCACAGAATTGCTGTCTTTAGTCCTTTATAAAACAGAGGTGGAGGCAGGCTGGAGCAGCAGCTGGCTGCCAGGAATGCCTTGCCTGCAGTGTGATTCCAGCCAGGAGAAGTGGTGTGATCTGCTTGCCTCCTGCCAGCCCTCAACCTGTTGTGTTGCAGCTGGACAATTCTCCCCCTTTCCTCCTCCTCTTCCTCCTCTCCCACCACCCAGAAAGGGGCTTGGAAAGCTGCACGTGGGGGTTAAAAGGAAAGCAAAATGCTCTGGTGTTTCCCCCTGGTGTAGGAGGAATCATGCCACAGCTTCCTTCACTGCCTGCTGCATGACAGCTTGCAGCATGGGAATGCTGTCTGTGGTGAAAGAAAGTTTTAAAAGTCAACCTGAGGGAATGCTTTCCCCAGAATCTTGGGGGATTTGCAGCTCTCGTTTCCACTGAACTAAACAAAAAATGGAATTGCATCAGTTGTCTCCAGGACTTAGAAAAAATAACACATTTTGGTGCTAAGGCTGCACTGCAATAGTGGTAAAAATCCTGATTTTTGAAGAACAAAGTCTCTCCCAACTTGGCTGCTTAGTCTTTCTCAGTACTAAATTATTTGTATCATTTGGAGATTTAGAAAGAAAATTAACAAGATGCTTAAAGGATACATCATTTTGGAACATCTTGCCATATGATTTATAGAAATGCCATAAAAATGTGTACATGCATTACAAATGAATTTATGTATTACAAAACCCTTTAAAACACCCACACTCAACAGGTTGTTTTTCTCCTCTGTTTTCTTTTGCTACATCTCAGTTCTAGGTATTGAGGATGGTGAATGTACAGACATAATTTGGTTTGGTCATTCTGTACTAAAACCTTCATTCATATCCCTGTGCCAAGCAGAATACACTTTTCATTCCCAATTTATTGATGCCTGCCTGTCTCTTATCAGCTGTGCTGAAGCTGGATGTACAAAGCACCTGGCTGCCAGCTCTGGCTGTTATCTGGAAATATCACTCAACTTTTAGTGCTCTTTCACCCACCTGGTCCCTAGGTTTATATTAAAAACCTTAACAGTAACCTTTTTGGGTTTATCACAGAGGCAGGGGAAAAGCAAGCTCAAAATACTTTTGTTTTACATATATATTTTATATCAGCCTCAAACTGCTGAGACAAGACTTAGGTGGGTTTTTTTTCAGGCTGCAGTGCTATAAATCTCCAGACTGGCTCTTGTAGTTTATCGGGGCTGAGTGGCTGAGGTGATCCTCCATAAACAACTCAGACATGGGGAAGATTAATTTTAACGAGTGTTCTCAAAGCTAAGTGCTACATCTTGCTTCTAAGCCTCAAATTCACCCATTTTTTATTTGTGTGTTATATCAGAGGCTGCTCTGTAGTTTTTTCCTTCTAATTATCTACACTCAAGCTGGATACTGTCAAACCCAGGGGAAAGGGAACATAGCTGTGTACACAGAGGTGGGGTTTCCACCTGGCCTGACTTATGCAAGGGTTTAAACTCCCCGTTGAAACACCTGGGCTTTTAAAGAGGAGGGATTAGACACTTGTGCTTTGGGATTGTTTCATTTGGTTTTGCCTGTGCAAAAGGCTTTTGTATTTCATGTCCTCTCTGTAAAATGTTCAACCTTGTTCTAGGAAAGGCTCCAAAGTAAATTAGAGCAGCCTTAGGGGCTGTTTTAAATCATAGCAGCTGAGGCCTTACCCCAGCACTTCATGCTCCACCCTGTGCCTCTTCCACCAACACTCTCTATAATAACCTCAGATCTTCACCTTTTCACAGAGAGAACTCTTTGCTTTGCATCACTGCTAGGTTTTCCTAGGTAGGCTGGGAAATCATGAGATCTGGTTCACAACAAGCAAAGAGAATGAGAAACAGAGCCCACTGGCCTTGCTGGGAAGCAGACAGTCACCAGTTACTGTAATTCAGCATTCCTGTTTATATTCTGGAGCACGCAGACTGACGAAGTAGGAAAAACACAGCTAGAATAATTGCTCCTGGGTATTGTGCTTTCATTTACAAATATAACCACTCCTGAAGCTGCTGAGGACAATTTCCCTGAACTTCCAGCATTGTGCAATTGCCCCTGTGCCTTCTGTGGGGTTCCCACTTTCCTCAGCTCTGACAAATACTGGTCCCTGATAGAGGCAGGGCAGGGAAATGGATGGATCAGTGGAATGATCCAGTACCAACAAATTCATAGTTACAAAAATAGGCAGTTATTCTTATCATTTCCTTGTTCTGACACAATTTCCTGCCCTCCTCTCAGGCTGTTCTGAAGATTGCCTGGATGACAGACCCGCTTTGAAGCCTGTCAGCCCCTCTGCAGAGCACCTCTCCTGTTAGGAATTGCTGTCCTGGAGAACAATGGCTGGGAGCAGGGTGAGGGGCTGTGCAGTGCTGTGCTGGCAGCCTTTGATCACACCTGGCCTGCTTGTGGGCACTGCTGGGTTTTAGCATTTCTGATCATATCACACTGAAATATAGGAACTGTGCTCTGCTTGGTGAGTTTTATTACCCCTCCTACAGATTTAGTCATCTCCAGCCTTCTTGGAGCAGCTCAGAACAGGAGAGGGATGTGGGGACCAGAGATGCTCCTCTCACCGAGGTGGTTAGGACACGTCTGCAGCAGCCAGGGGAGGAAGGTGAACGAGTTTAATTAACAGGGCTCTGCCAGTGCAGTTCATTTTGACAGAAGAGGATTAATGAGATCTCACAGCTGCAGCCCTGCTGACAGGTCTGTGTGTGATAATGCTTGGCACAGGGGGCAGTGTGCAGATGGAATTGATAACCTCCTTGCCAAGAGCAGCTGTCCTTGGCATAGGAAGCATGAAAGGTTTTAACAACTCCATCAGGACCCTTAGGGATCTGTCTGCTGGTGGCTCTAAGGACATTTGTGACACTGGCTTTGCAGGCTTGTCACCTTTAGCTTGCCATTCTCAAACCGTGTTAGGCTTAGTTATGGTAGTTCTCAGCTCACCTTTGGTAATTTCTGGGTCTTTAATACTAAAAAGTGATTGAATTTAAGAGACTAAAGAGTCCATAGGTCAATGTTTTGTAAGACAAAGTCTTTCTGTTTGCTCATGGGATAACACTTGGAGAGCAATAGTAGGTGAGGCTCTAAGTGGATCTGTGGCTATGCCTACATGTAAACACTTCTTCTGATCCAGGAACCTTAACACTGAATAACTCATTCAGCATCTAGGAGTATGTGCAAGACTAACCCTTAGTGTCAGTAGTTCTGTGTTATTCTGATTAAACAATTC
The DNA here is from genome assembly GCA_013400855.1 of Buphagus erythrorhynchus. Taxonomy (NCBI): domain Eukaryota; kingdom Metazoa; phylum Chordata; class Aves; order Passeriformes; family Sturnidae; genus Buphagus; species Buphagus erythrorhynchus. The sequence goes on along the minus strand of VZTT01035798.1, from coordinate 66,656 downwards.
ACTGGAAATAATTATTACCAACAGGGATGGAATCTGCTGTGCTCCAGTTTTTGGCTATGGATTTCAGCTTAGTGAGAGTTTTGAGCTATAATAGAGTGATAAACCCTCCCTCAAAACATTAACAGTAGCAAAAATAAAAAAGCAAATAGCTATTTTTCCTGATTCAAGTCAGTTGTGAGGAATGTAAAGCTCGGGGTTTAGCTATCAATTATTAGAAAATAGTTGAAAACTCTGCTGTTAAAACCTGTGTCTGTAACTTTCCTCCTTCAGCTACCCCAGATCACACTGCATGAGCAAATGCCAGTTCCAACAGGCATGGTTCAAGGTAGGAGAATACTCTCTTGAATGTGTATTTTGCTGAAAATAGACATAAAGGAAAATAATACCTTACTTGGTAGAGTCTGGAAAAGAGTAAAACTCTTTCTTACATTCACACCCAGCCCCGTGCTCTGTTCTCTAGATCCAGGTCTGGGTCTGGAGCACATGATTAATCTCTAGTTTGTGTTTGTATCTCCTTCCCAGGAGGCTCACTTTGTGAGAAAGCAGGGGTAATGGTAACACCAATGACAACACCAACAATCAGCTTTATATAACTCTGTATTGAAGGATAATCAGCTTTTAATAACTCTGTATTTGAAGGAATGGGGAGAAGATATTCAGGGGAAAATTTAAAAAAATATTGAAAGACTGGGGTTCTTTTTTTTAATTTGTTTGTTTGTTTATTTTTTGTTTTGTTTTGGTTTGGTTTTTTTTGCGTTTTTTTATTTTTCCAGCCTATATTCATAATTTTATTTGCATTACTCAGACTCTCCATACCTTGTGAGGTGCCAACCTCCCCTCTTGCAAGGACCAAATGTCTCACTGCAGCTCTGGTAGGAGCTTTGGTCTGGGAGCTGCAGACACTGGGGTCCAGTTTTCCCTTTTCAAGAAGTACAAGAAAATCCAACCAAAATAAATCACTCATCATCTCCTCCCCTACCAAACCCTTTGATATTACTGGAAGGATCAAAATTTCATAATTTATCCCTGACTCTTACTGGTTTCCTGTCTAATCCTGAGCCAAATATCAAAAAAGACTTTGCTTTTTTTTTTTAATCAGCCTTTTTTTCTGACAATACTTCTGAGATGCATGAGGATGATTGATTAATGCTGGTAAATTCCTGGATACAATTCCTTATTTAAATCCCTGACTACACTTTTGTTCTAGAAGTTGTCAGCTGGTCTCAGGAGCCCACAGATCCACTGCTCAGCTCTGCTTTACTCCTGGGATGAATCAGAAGCTGAATTTTCAAATGTTCCAAAAGCTCATTGTTTGCACAAGAAACAGTCCCCAGCATTGCTCCTCAATGGATTGTCAGGAAAATGACTGCACAGATTCTGAATTATGAGTTCTGTCACAAAATGCAGCCTGTTTAAATGGCATTTAAAAGCTAATAATGAATCCTGAGTGGTTGAAACAATTGTCTCACATCTTTGTTCTTTCTCTCCTTGTACAGCTGATGGAAATGTTGTCAGTGCTGTTCAAATGGTGAAGCTGCACACAAACACGGGCATGGGATTGAAAAAACGAGGAGGAAGCTTGAGGTTGTGATGGTTTCATTTCTGTGAAATTTAAGCTCAGGTTTGCCCACATGGTATTTCCAATCTGAGACAAAAAAATGGTCAGTGACATTTCAGAGCAGAGAATCCAGTCCTAAAGAATGTATCACACATTAAACTGATAAGGTGAATCATAATGACGTTAAGAGGGATTGAAAATATGTGGTTTCTCAAGGTAACCTGTTGGAGCTGAAAGTGAATAGTCAAGCCATAACTGTCATTATTCATTTATTAATCCCAGACTTACTGACATGCTTAAGTCTCCTAAGGTCTTTGAGTGCATTTATTTGTGCAATTGCACAGAATGACTTAAACCTTGGCTTAGTTTGTGTTCTGGGAATGGCTTAACACTCAAAGACCTGGGAGCAAGCACACCCTTGGTCCTGCTCCAAATTCTGCCTGTAAACCAGGTGCTCAGCTGCAAGGAAAATGGGCTGCAACTTAGGGACTTGTAATTCTGGATTTTGGGGTCACCAGGTCTCTGGGACCCACTTGTCCAAAAGGAATGAAACATAACACTTAACTCTTGCAGGATATTTCACTTTGGGGTTTTGAAAAGCCTTTATCAACTACACAGCTGAGGGGTTGTGTCCCATTGCCACAAATGTCCCAAGCAATTTGTCAAGCCAAGTGCTGTAAACACGTCAGTAAAGCTGGTGGTGAACAGGTGGGGGCAAACAGAATTGCTCAAAATCGTGATAAGGGCATCTTCAAAGCTTCTGGACGTGCTTCCAGTGAACACCTTCCACTTGTAGGTGAGATAAGAGGAGGAATTACTGACAAGCTTTTAACTTGATTGAGCTCCAAAGGCTTGTTACCAGATACACACCAGCCAGGTCAGGAAAAGGAGCTTTAACCTACATAGGAGAGAAATTCAGGTTGCTATTAGGAAGAAATTCTTCCCTGTAGGGTGGTGAGACCCTGGCACAGCGTGCCCAGAGAAGCTGTGGCTGCCCCATCCCATCCCTGGCCAGTGTTGAAGTGGATGGGGCATTGAACAATTTGTTCTAGTGAGAGCTGTCCCTGCCCAGGGCAGGAGGCTGGAATCAGGTGAGCTTTAAGGTCCCTTTCAACCCAAACCATTCCACGACTGTTTTCTTCTCTGATTTGATCTCCTTGTGCCCCTGTGCCCTCATGTCTCTTCCTCACAACCTGAAGAAATGCTGCTGCAAACAGGCTGTGCAGAGGGGTGGGCTGGATGGAAATGCTTCACTTGCTGCCTCTCTGAAAGGGTGCAGCTGAACCTGTAATTAGGAAAGGAGCTAAACCCATTATTTTCAGCAGCCTCACATTGCTCCACATTGGCCAGGTTTTGGTAAAGGCTGAGAAGGTCATTTTTCCTTTCAGCAGTCAGAATACAGGGCAAGAAAACGCAGGCTAAGAAGAAAAGTTGCAATTTTTTCTCTTTTTTTCTTTGCTGAGAAGACAGGTCTTCTTTCTCTTCTGGGAAAATGAGATATTCACACAAAAGATGAGTAGGATTTGATAACGCCAACTATGGTTCTCAATTATATATTTTCTCTTCCCTCACAGGAATTGATAATGACATCCTTAATAAAATCCAGAAGAAAAACATTTGTGTGCAGGAAGAGAAGGTGAACAGGGGCTCCTTGTGAGCATGGAAAGCTAATGAGAAATCTTGTTTAGACATATAGATTTCAATTTCTCATGCTGAAATGCTTCTATTTGCTGTATTTTTAACTGTGCTTTTTTTTTTTTTTTTTGACAGTATGTTTTACAGGGGAATTTAATTAGTGCTCATCTTTAAGTCATACTTAATGACTTACTGTTATAATAATGCATATCTTGGCTCTCAATGACTTCAGATTAAATTGGATATGTTCACAGAATACCCTCACGTTGATGTTATGGTGACATTTCTGAAGTTTCACATTTCTTCCTCTCTTCCTCCTTAGCCTGCCAGTGATGTAAAGTTCCTGTCCCAAGGATCTTCCCAATACTGTCTTCCTTTTTTTTCTCTTAGTTAGCAGTGAAGTAACAAACAACTTGATATTCAGTGTTTTGTGGCCTTATCAGCATCCTTAATACAGCTACATGATGCCTAAGACAAGAAAATTTCTCAAGATAATGTCTTGCAGTATCAGTTAATCAATTTCTCGCTTTATTGCCAATAAGTTGTGGCAAGCTTTTCTCATTTGGGTGGATATTGGCTATGAGAATTTAATTTCTGTGTCTCTTTCTCCTATTGCATCCAAGGATCACTGTTACATTTTGTTTTGGCAGAGGCACACACAAGCTGCTTTCCTTTGCTACTCCTGAAATCAGCAGCCACCTTTATTAGATTGCCTTTGGGCATGTGTACAGTTTTTTTCTCTCTTGGCTGCAGCCTTTGACAAAACATGCACAGAACTATATTTGATACACATTTTATGAGATCACACACCTAAGAGAAAAGCGTTTTAAAGGCTATGTTGTTTTAGTTCTAAACTTATCTAGTTATCTGAAGCTGATATTTTCCTTGGTTTAGATGAAAGGAAAACAAAAACATTAGTGGCATAAGTTTCCTTTCTTCTCTTTTCAGCTGACATCGTTGATTAGTTTTCTGATCTCAGCCAACTTCCCCTTAGATTTTTGATTACATGAGCTGAGTAAAACTGTCCTATTCAGCATTTAGACAAACTTTGGGAAGGTTTATGCATTTTAGGAGTTGCTGTATGCTTATAACACTGTCTGCAGTGACCAGTGTTGTTGTCGAGCTTATGCTCAAGGATCTGGCCCTTCAAACATGACCTTTAAGTCAGGAGGCAAAATAAAGCATTGCCAGTTTTATTCCAGTTCCTCTAAAATTGCTCACGTGTTCAAGCAATAATCTTCCTGGTGTGTAGCTCCCAGCTCCTGAACTGATGGATTCTTTTTGTGAATCCATATGGTACTGCACCATAGGTGTGAATTCTTCCTCTCCAGATGTTGTTGAAAGGATTGGTGTAATGGCTTTTATGTTTTCCCCCCATTTTTATTCAGTGCTTAGAGAATGATTCTTTGCACTGTGACAAACCCTACCCACGTGTCCATGACCATTTCTGTTCTGCAATGGCACCAGGTGGTTGCATCACCAAGTTTCACTCGGCGGTGTGACATGGGTGTCACCACATTAGTGGCACTCGTAGATGAGGTGTAATTTCTGGTCAGAATGACACGTATGGAATGTAAATGTGTTCCAGCACCAAGCTTGTCTTTCCCCATCTCGTTGCTCTGCACCTCCTGCAGTGATACCACACTCAAGGGATGTTGAACACCACAGGTGGGAGTGGTGACTGGGTGAGCTCTCCGGGAAGGTGTGTGACCCAGCGTGCTCCAGAAACAACCTGGCACTGAGGGCGGGTTTGGGCGGTGCTTGCCTTCCTATGCTGTGGCAAACTCATGAAGAAACATGTGGGACCATGTTTGAGCTGCAGACACGCCAGGTAAGCACATCACCTTACCCAATCCTGCCTCAGTTTCCTTGCCTGGAACATGGCTGCGTCCCTTGGCTCTCTTGTCAGGCACCTGGAGATGCTGCCAATAAAAGTCTTGGGAGATGCAGCCAAGAACAAGAGTTACGTGGCAGCAGTGCTGCTGTTGATTAGATTTCCCTTGGCCTGCCGTCACTGGTGTAGTTTCCTTCCTAGCCCCACCCTCACCCAGGGCTCTCCAGGGCACTGCTGCCAGGCCCCTGCCCTTTGCCACCATCCCCGTGGGATGTCCCTGGGGTGTTGGGCTCCGTGGGAGTTTGGTGCTTGCTGTGGAGTGGGTGGGCAGGATGCAGCTCTGGGAGGGGATGGCGATGTCCGAGCGGGGGATGCACAACAGGGATGCCCCGTGCTTTTTTCTCGGGGGGATGCCCTGGGGGGATGCTCCAGAGGGGATGCCCCGGGGCGATGGTCCAGAGGGATGTCCCAGAGCGATGTCAGGGGATGCTGCAGGGGGATGTCCCAGAGGGATGTCCCAGAGCGATGTCCGGGGATGCTGCAGGGGGAATGTCCCANGCCTCGGGGGGATGCCCTGGGGGGATGCTCCAGAGGGGATGCCCCGGGGCGATGGTCCAGAGGGATGTCCCAGAGCGATGTCCGGGGATGCTGCAGGGGGAATGTCCCAGGGGGATGCTCCAGGGGGAATGCTCCAGAGGGATGTCCCAGAGGGATGTCCGGGGGACGCTCCAGAGGGATGTTGGGGTGATGCCCCAGAGGGATGTCCCAGGGCGATGTCCGGGGGATGCTCCAGGGAGATGCTCCAGGGGGACGCTCCAGAGGGATGCCCCAGAGAGATGTCCGGGGGATGCTCCAGAGGGATGCCCCAGAGGGATGTCCGGGGGACGCGCCCGGGGGATCCTNGCTCCAGAGGGATGCCCCAGAGGGATGTCCGGGGGACGCGCCAGGGGGATGCTCCAGGGGCATGTTGGGGTGATGCTCCAGGGGGACGCTCCAGGGGAACGCTCCAGAGGGATGTCCGGGGATGTCCCAGGGGACTGCCCCAGGGGGACGCTCCGGGGGGATGCCCCAGGGAAGCGGTGCGCAGTGGATGCCGGCGGGGCGGGTTGCGGGAAGCCCCGCAGGTTCGGGGGCGGGCGGGCAGCGGAGCTCGCAGGGAGGCGCCGGCGGCGGCACCGCCCCGGCAGGCGGGAGGGGACGGGGACAGGGCCGGGTCGGGCGGCGGTGACAGCGGGGACAGCAGGGACAGCAGGGACAGCCACGACAGGCACACGTGCCCGGCCGGGAGCGGCGATGGGCGGCTGCGGGCGCGGCCGGCAGGTAAAGCGATCCGGAGCGCCTGGAGGCGGCAGAGTCGGGGAGGGGGGTTCTGCAGTTCAGGGGTTTTTTTGTTGTTGGGTTTTTGAGGTGTGCCGTGTTTCCCCCGTTCTCTGCCGGCTCAGCCGCTCTGGCTGTTGTGCTGCTCGTGCTTCCCCAGGCGCCCCGCAGAACGAACTTTGCCGTGGGAGGCTCGGGGTTACTTCGCTTTTTTGCTGTGTGTCGCTCCAGTGATGCTGCTCCGGGGACTCGCACCGTGGGTGAAGAATGCTTTTTGTTGCCGGTGATGTGAGAAGGTGATGCTGGGGAAATTCTCTCCTTCCTCAGCCAACCCTGACTGAACAGACGCATCCCCATGCGCACTTGCTGGCTGAAATTGAGTTGGGTGGTTGTTGGCTTTGACTAAATAAATAAGCCACTTAACAGTAATAATAAAAACAATCCCTAAACTAAAAACAAACAACAAAGTGGAACATTCACACAGCTGCATTGACATAGCAGAGTTGTTTTAAGGGTAGCTTTGAGGGAAATGTAATGTGTAAGGCATAGTTTGTTTAGGTTTTTTTGTTTGTTTGTTTTGGTTTTGTGGTTTTTTTTTTTTTTTTGTTTTTTGTGTTTTTTTTTTTTTTTGTTTTTTGTGTTTTTTTTTTTTTTTGTTTTTTGTGTTTTTTTTTTTTTTTGTTTTTTGTGTTTTTTTTTTTTTTTGTTTTTTGTGTTTTTTTTTTTTTTTGTTTTGTTTTGTTTTGTTGTTTTTTTTTTTAATGAGAGAGCTGTTCAGACGATTCTGATGAGAAATAGTGTGAATTTTCATTGATATTCTCCCAGCACAACTACGGCAACTGGCAGGTTGGTGCCCTTAGTTTTGTGACAGTTGCTCAAAGCACACTGAAAGCTGAATTGCTGCTACGTGGCATTAAGAAAATAGAAGTTCTCACCTGGATATCTTACTATTAATTTACCGTGATTAGACTATAGAATTTGTCATGTATTTTGCAGTAATTCTCAGAAGATTGTACTGCTGAGTGAGTCGATTTAGCTGTCAGGATGAGTGAGTGTATTTGAGTAATATTCTTACTTGTTTGATTTCTCGCTGCTGTTCAATGCCATCATAAAATAGCTTATCGTAAAGCAAATAAACTGGCATGTGCTGTAGCCTGAAGATGGGTTCAGAATGTGTAGTTTCACTTCGCTATACTGTGGAAAGAAAAAAAAAAAGGTGCAGAGAGGAAATTTTAATTTTATTTCTTAAAAATTTTGCGCTTTTAAAAAAATAAGAATGGTAATTTTTTTGTGCTGTTAAGACAAGTTTTACTTCGATTATGTTAAAAGAGCTATGTGATAGTTTGTAGATGTGTGGATTTAAGGTGTCAGTTATAAACAAGGGCATGAAGAGAGGCACTGCTGTCATTGACAGGAAGTTGGGTGTCTAAAGAGCCCAGGGATTCCTGTAATCATCCCCTTCTGGGACAGTGCATGAGGCTGTAACAGTGCTAGAGGTGTTGCTTGTCATGTCATTCAAGGTAATTAGAACCATAACTGGTTCTAATTTCACTAATTTCACTGCAGTTTTTTTTCCCAGTATCTTTTGCATTTGGTAATTTAAGCAGCTGCTTTTGGGCTCACTGCACCTCTTACTTGAACAGATGATTATTAAAAAAATCTACCTGCTCGGGCAAGGAACACTCCTGAGGAGAACAGTTCAACTTGGATGCTGAAGTTTGCTGGGATTTGGGACTGTCTGTGGTGAAGCTGGAGTCAGATTGTGTGTGTGGCTGGAGTAGGCTTGGGACAGGGGACAAACCTCACCCCAACCTCTTGGTTGGTCCCACTGACATTTCCAGGCAATACTGACTGTCTGCTTCTCCTCCTTTAGTCTACACTGTGCAGATTTGCCCATCTTATCTTTAATTTCTCATAGACAGCACAAGGTTGGCATGAGGCCCCCACCAGTGGCTGTCAGATTCGGGCAGGATGTGTGTAACAACTTGTGCTGTCACTTTGCTGTGAGAATTTTGGGTTTTAACTGTTTTGTTCACCATCACCTATACCATGAGCTAATTATAGTATAGAGTTTTGAATTCCATTCTCCCAAAGTGCAGAGAGTTGGGGTCTCATCACCTGGGGTCCCTCTGCCTGGGCACAGGGGAGAGGGAAGCTTTACCTCAGCAGAGGAGAGTGAAGCATGCCAAGTATGCTCTGCATTTCCTCTGTGTTGTTTCCACCCTTGAGTGGAAAATTGCTCCCGATTTCCTCAGATTTGGAGGATTTACCTTGGCACTCTTCCCACATTCCCGTTTTGCTTCCAGTTGTACTTATTAGATAACACGCTTGCATAGAAGCTTGTTTATAAGAAAAAGAATATTTTTCTTCAATCTATTCCTATTTTAACTTAAGCAGTTAAATGTTTCCTGGGTCCAAGGGATCTGTTTCAGGTTTAACTGGTCTTTGCAGGATTGTGAGGATGTTGGAACCACGAGTGCCTTGAACTCTGATTTTAAATTGCGTATCAACATAACAGTTCATCCTGAGTGCACCTCTGTTTCCTAAGATGTTGATGCTGTAAAATCAAATCCTAGAACCAGATGGAATATTCATATTCAGACAATTTATGTGTCTCAATATCAAGGCTTTCTTTGTGTATTCCACTGGAATCCACGTAAGGTTTTCTGTGATCCACATAAGAATTAACTCCCCATTGTCTTCTGTGCGAGTGTTCTAATGAAGACCAAGAGTGGTAAGAGAAACTGGGCCAAGTTTCCCACATTAGATCAAATGATTGATCACCTTTTTATATACCTGGCAATTTCTGCCTTGGAGAAATTAGCTTGGGTGTAACTACAGGTTTACCAGCATAGCCATGGAGTGGGTTGGTTGCTGCGTGGGCAGATGGTTTTGGTCCAATTTAGGGATCAGCAGTAAGGAAGCCTTGTTGATGGGGACTTTGTTTCTGTTAGATGTTCTCCATCTTCCCTGGATATTGGGTATCTTGTGAGCTGCAAGGCACTGTGGATGTGCAATCTGTCTGTCCTGCCTTGAGGATGTCACCTCCTAAGGCAAATTTGACTTTTGGCATCTCTGTGGCTTCACACCTCACTGTGCCAGGGTAAACGCTTGCAGGAGTATAATTGTATTTACAGTAACTCATCAAAAAAGCTACTCCGGAGTGACATAAAGGAGGGTATTGCTCTAGTCTTTTTGAAATATTTAGGGATTACAAATTTTTCTTAATCAAAAACTTCAGTCCTTTAAAAAGCTACACAGCCAGAGGTAATTTTCAAACCCTTTAAACTATTCTTTCAACTTAGAAATTGCTTGGTAAAGTATTTGTAAAGACTGTAGAAAATAAGATGTTAATTACCTTTTCTTGAAACATTCCTAGATGGTTTTGAACTTAGGTTGTTTTGCACTACATTATATATTCAGACAAATCAATTATCTCGAGGGGAAAAAAAGCCTGTGGTGTGTGCCAGTTCAGATGTTTGGATGGTGTAACATTAACCAGGTTCCTTGAATGAACCTCTCTTTCAATTAAGAGAGGTCATTAGAGATGAGAATGCAGAAGTGGGAACAATCTTAGTGATGTGGAGTAAACAGAGAACAATTACTTATAATTTCACATAATTCAAGATGTTAAAGAGGTAAAAATAAATGAGCAGGATTCAAAGATTTTTTTTTTCCTAAGGTCCTCTTCAATAAAAAAAAAAAATTCTTCCATAGCTAAATTGTACTTCTGCTTCACACAAGTCTAATTTATCTGTGGACAATATCTTCCTGTTGTTAAAGATACAAATGAATTTTAAAAGTTGTTTGGCAAATTAAGAGATAAAACGTGTGCCCAGGCTGTTAATCACAAAGATGCAGATACAATTTCTGGCTGAAGCGGCTCCTAAATCACAGATTCCTGGAAACAAGGAGATTATATTGCAGGCAGAATCATGGTATGATTTCGTGACCTTACAGTCTTTCCCTGAGCATCTGTTTTTGGTCAGAGTTGGAGGCAGCTGATTGGGCTAAGTGGATGTTTGGAGTGATGTGGTCCCCTTGTGTACTGTGTGTGATGGAAATGTGGGTGGGTTTTCCTGGGATCACTGCTGCTTTCTCTGGAATACTTTCAAGCAGGTGAACATTAGATGCAACTTCAATTTTCACACTTGGGGAAAAAACCTGAAGTAAATGGTGGGCTCAGTGCTGTGTTTCTGTAAGTTTTGATTAACTGGCTATTTATAAATGTAATCTGTATAGAACACAGATGGAGTTGACCTTTTGCAAGGCTACACTACTGCTGCAAAGCTCCATTGTGAAATAATTGGATTATTGTGGGAAAATCTGGAGCATGTAATAATTTTAGTTTTGATTTCTATTTTCTTAAATGCACACTGCTTTTCTAAGAAGGCTTTTTTTGTTCTTTTCTTCACATAAGCAGCCTGCTGACCTTTAGGCATTTTTTTAACCCTTGCTTATGATTCTTTCACTGCCTCCTGTCAAACCCTAGATGGGGACAAATTGTGTCTGTGCTTTCCTATTGACTTCCACTGCTGCTTTTCTGAGGAAAACAGACCCTGGAGCTCGGGGTCCTCAAGTCTGCCTGTGGAATTGAAGCTGGAATTTCCAGTCTGATAATGTAGATGTCCAACCCCTCCTGCCACCAGAGAGGACCTTGATGTTGGGCAGGTTGGATGCACACTGTGACCACCTTAAAGGAGAGCCTCTTGGTGACAATATCAGGTGGTCTTTAGTTCAAACTAATTAATTATCTTGCTTGCTCCTGGTGTTTTGGTCAGTGTGTGGTGGGAGCCGGAGCACAGTGACCCAGTGACTTTTTCTCCTGCTGTGGTGGGTGCCTGTTCCTTATGTATTTACACAGATGCTCCCTCACTGGCTTGTTTTCACTTTCCCACAAAAACAACTTGCTAAAATGCAAGCTAAATACTAACGTAGCTTTTGAGATCTTTGTTTGGTTTTGTTGGCCTTTTGGGATGGGGAAGAATAAAGGGAGGTCTTATTCATATCCTTCCTTTCTGGGAAGTACTTGTACCCTTGACAATTCTTCCTGTTGCCCACTCCTAGAACTATAGATGTAGTCTGTGGAGTAAATTTTGCTTTACTGGAAAATTTAAGTTTGGGAGAATTTCATTGTTTTGGGGATTCTTGGAATTGTATATTGTTGCTGCCTTGAGATCAGAGATCAGAGCCAATTTAGAAATAAAACATTTCTGCTTTTGCGTAATGCCATAAAGGAAGACACAGAAGCAGCTCTGTCTTCCTAGGATTTATGAGTGTGCACTTTCATTCTCTCCTCCCAAACAGATAAGCTCTGCTCTAGAAATTAAGTTTCTAGCCAGGACAGGGTATATAATCTGTATTGTTTGATAATCTTTTAATGGGGTGAATGGAAATGAGGGGGCCATGCTAATTTATTTGAGCAGGGATGTGTCTGTGTTGCCATTGATGTGGAGGTGGTGATGATCAGGAGCTGTCAGCGAGGATGGGACAGTCTCTCTCTCAGCTCACTTTATCACGGTTGTGAAAGTTCTTTTTATTAAAGTCTGACTCATTTGGGTTTAAGTGAGGAGAGATTAAGAGCTCAGTTCTTTGAAATTTTATTGGATGCAGGTTCCCCTTGAAGTAAAATCTTATTGAACCTAATGGTTTTGACAATTTCAAATAAAAATATCCAATTGAATGAACATAACTCATCCCCTTGTCGCTGCTTCCCTGGGTTTGAAGAGGAATGGTTTTTTGCTGTCTTCCCTCAGAAACATCTGCAGACCCAAATGGCAGATCATTAATGCTCATTCAATAGCAGGCTTTGTTCCCAGTTTCTTCGACTTGGAAACAATTAACTGGAGAGTTTTGTTTTGTCTTGTTTTCCTTTTTGAATGCAAACATCTAATTCCAGTTATATATTCTAGTGGATTTTGTAGAAGTCCTGCTATTTAGGACTGCTTGTAATTATTTTAGAATAAATGCTCCCTACCCAAATTCAGAGAGTGGGAACAGTGCCTTTGTGGTTGGGGTGCCATTTTAATTTATTTAATTATATAAGTGGCTGAATTTTGTTCAACTCCGTAAAACTGTAAGATACAAATCTCATTACAAGCATTTTGTGTTCAGTTCAGGAAGGCTTCTCGTTCCTCCTATTCACCAAATGCTTCATAGTAGCATTTAGCAAAAAATCTGTCTAGTCTTTGATAGTAAGCAAAGGAAAGCTGATCAAACATTCACCTACTTGGGTGAAAAAATTGTTTGAAGCAGAAAACCTGCAGATCTGTTTAGCTGACTGTGAGCAGTCTGTATTCCAGGACACTTGCCAGACTGGTGACTCCTGTCCATATCTGCTAGATGGAGGAACTGAAATGTGAACAGCTCTTAATTTAAAAAAAATTACTACATCTTTAAAGGGTTTATTGACGCCTTGCTGAAAAGTTCTGGATTTGAGCTTTATGTGATTTTAATCCATGTGCCAAACCAGGAAATTATATAATTATGACAGCTGAATTAAAATACCTTTTAGTCAGTATTCACCAGAACTAAACATCCATGATTAATAAACTCAGTGTTTTGTTGGTTAATTAAGGGCTTAGTAGTCATAATTTGTGCATTTAACATTTACTTTGAGAATATGTGAATGGGGCACAATAATGACAAGTGGTCAGCTTGATCTGTTCTAAACTATCCTGCCTGCAGCTCTGTGTGCATGAAAGGAGGATTAAAAAGAAAAAAACCCCACTGTGGTAGCAGTGTACAAAGGAGCAGCCAGTGTGGTTGGGCAGCAGGAGCTGTAAATATGCTTAAGGGAAGGTATTTAAAGTTCAGAAATCTACCCCACCCTGCCTATGGCAAGTTTGCCCCAGATGAATCAGGGCCAAATAGTTTTTTAAGGACTGCATAATCTGTCTGCAGGTTTTCACGGGGCAGGTTTGTCATACAGAATCATAGAAAAACTGAAAGTGAATTTTAAATTGCTTCGGCAGTTGTCATCCTGGCTCAGCAATGCCAGAATTCCTGTGTTGTGGAGCTTTTCTGATTGGATTGCTTCCTGGAACCAGAATTAACAAAACCAGGCTTTGCTATAGTTGAAGTTCTCTGAACTTCTGCAAGTAAAATCCTCAGCAGGTCACTTATTATTCACCCCAGCAGAGTATTCCTATATTTTAATTTTTGTCCCTTTTGGTCAAGCTTAAAATAGTTACTGGAATCGTAGTTTGTGGTTTTCTTATGATGCTGCTGCTGCCTGTATTTAGGGACTTCATCTCTAGCAAACCAAAACCCCAGTGTTAAGACTTTGGAAGTGCCAAACTGTAACTGCCAATGCATATGAGTTAAATTTACAAACTTTACCTGATCATCTCAGTGGGAAAATAATGCTGTAACAGAAACTGGAGATAAGGTGCAGATTTCTAGTGCCAGGAGGCTGAAAACTCAGATGGTAAATGGAAAGAGAAACCTCAAAGCTGGCTCTTTCTTGTCAAGAATGACTGGCATTTAGAGATACGTGCTGGCATATGTTCAGTCTTTACAGTTGGGAAAAAAGGAAGTTTAAAGGAGTTAAAGGAGTCTTTGGGTTTGTGTGCTGAGCATTTTGCTATCATGACTTCAGGGGAATGTAACTGATTTTAGTTGTGTGTGTTGGCTTCTTCATGTTTAAAGTACTAAATTATTTTCCAGGGTGAGACCCTCAAACACTTGACTTCACCAAGACATTCCTAAGGGCTTTCTCTGTCCATGGCTTTCCCAGTGTCCCTTCCAGCTTTCTCAGGGTGATGCACAACTCCAGATGTTTAAGTGCTGTTATTTTCTGTAGGGAGACCTGTGGCTCTTGCAGAAAATCAGGGCAATTCTCTCATTCAGTGCTGTGCTGCAACACACCAAACTCTCTTTTCTTTAGGGTTCTTCAGCCTCCTTGCCTTTGGGAATTAAAAGGCTGCAAAAACACTGGTTCACTTTACCTGCAGATACACCCAAGCTGTGTGGAGATGTTAAATGTGAGAGGACATTTAATCACACAGGTCAATACAGATTCAGAGTAATCTCAACTCTCCCATGTGCCCAGCTCTCACTGAGAGCTCTGAGCCTGGCTTGTGCCATGTTGCTGTTGGAAAGAGGAACACACTGTAGTAAGGAGAAAAAAAAAAAAAAGGCAAACCAGCAGGTTTTTGTCCTGCTCAAGTTGTCATCAGGGCATTTTTATGAATCAAAAGTGTTCTGTTGGGGTTATTTTGGTAAATTGTTAAATAAAAAAATCACACAGAGCTTTTAATAGACCTTTCCTCTATAGTCAGTGAATTTTGATAAGAAGTGTGACAGTAATAGTAGTTATTTAGGGAGAAATGCTGGCACATGGACAAGTAATTTACGTATAGTCACAAACTTCTTTCATTGAAATTCATGATTTAAGAGCTAGTAAAAGCAGGGGTTGATTTGGCCTCCAGTGGACATGAGTCTCCGATTTCCTTCCTAGGTTTGTTTTCCTGGAGAGTTATGTAAAGGGAGGATCTATTTCTGTGCACCTCTTGTTATAAAAATAAACCTTTTGTTATGAGGGAGGTGAGCAGGGGCTGGAAGGAGGGAGTGAGGAGGAAGGAGGCTGCAGGGGTGGATTCCCACCAGAGCTCCCCCAGCAGGGACCAGCTCCTTCAGCGTGTGTGTACCTGCCTCTGTCCTGGTTTTGGGTGAGCCCTGATAAACATCAGTTACTTTAGAGTAACTAAACTTTTAAAAATGAGATTAAAAGATAACTTTTCATCTCGTTCTTACTCTGCTTGTACCCACACCTCTCCTTCCCCTTGCTGCTCATCAGCTTTCCCTCTCCCCCTGCTCCTCCAGGTGCCAGCATTCCCATCAGGATCTTCTGATGGGATTGGGAGCAAGGAGATGAGCTACAAACCAGATACAGTCAGTGATGAAGAAGTGTCCCAGTCGCTGGTGTGATCTCTGCAGACACCTTCCAGGAGAGGGATCTGCCCCTCCAGGGTCTTTCCTGGAGTCTGGTTTGAGGTGTGCATCATCACTGCAGGAAGCAGATCTTGGTGCTCAGGTGTCCCTGGAGAGGTCTGCTGCTCAGCAGGTGTTGTTTGCACTGTAGAGATCATACCTGATTGTCCCATGCTGGTACAATCCCATGAATTAAACTGAAAAGGTTGAAAGGGCCTTTTTGCTTGCACAGGTACAATTGCAAGCCACAATATTTTGAAGGAAGCTCAAAGAGTGGAAGGAACTTGTGAAATATGTTTGGAAAAAAATACACCCAAACACTTCCTCCCTCATTTCCTCTATACATACTCATCATTTTTCTTCTGCTTTAGAAAAGACAGAAGCAAAATGAAAGCAATACTTTCATAAGCTGGAGGCAGGTGCAGGGTATTTTCTCAGTAACTTTCACTATCAGGTACTATTTTAAGATGCTTGTAGCAGCTGGTCCTTCTCTTCTTGTAGTTACTGTCTGCTCATGAATGCTGAGAAAAAAGCCCTCCAGATTGTGCAAAAGAGCCTCTAAGGAGTTAAAAGTGTCCCTGTTCCTCTCTTGCTGCTAAGTGGAGGGGGATGTGTTCTTGTTTCATGTGTTTGTGAAAAATGAAACTTATCACATTTGAACCAATTAAAAATCAAAAAGCCAATCATGGGATCTAAAAGCCCAGAGCCTAAAATCCCATGAATCTCTGAAAAAATCCCAAACCCAACCCAAAACAACAAACCCCAAATTTTAAATAGAAAATATTACTTTAGATGCCGTTATTATCTGCATGTAACAGACAGGATTTTCTTTAAGCTTTGTATTTACCCTGGATGTTACTTGTGATCTTCTGTAGAGACTGTAGATTTCTTTCACCCCACATCAAGAAAACAAAGCTGGTTTGTTTTGGTTATCTTGTTTCCATTGAAGCATGTAAAATTGTTTCTTATGAAGCTAGTACTGGTTTTGTAGTAGTTTGCCTGACTGCAACGGGTCAAGTCTCTATTTTGTTTTCTATAGTTAAGTTTAGCATCCTGCTACACTCTGCAAATGAACCTGTTCCAACAGAGCAGCAGAAGAGCAGGATCTGTATCCACAGACTGGCATCATTTCAAGCCCTACAGGGAAGCTTAAGCTCAGTGGGAAGATTTGGAAGCTGCCCAAGCCATGACCCTGCTTTAGCAGCAAATCACCTGTGCAGTGAAGACTTTACCTGCACTGCATCAGTGCACTCCCTGTGATGCTTGTTGGAGCTAAAAATAATTCTAACACTGATTTCCCCGGGGTAATTAGCCTGTGCAGAATCAGATTGAGATTAGACTCTTTTTTTTTTTCTGGTGCCTTATCATATTTAAGTCCAGGTATTTGCCATATGCTGCAGGGAGAAAAGGCTGTGTGAGTTTCTCCATACTGTGCTGTATGGAATTCAGTGTCCCTTGCTGCCTTCTGGGATCATACCCAGGGAGGAATGGCCTCAGGCCCACCCAGCTCAGCCTTTTGCTTTGGAATTGTTTTTTTCTGCAAAGGAAGCACAATGCTTGCTTGAAGGTGTTGATGATCCCAGGAACATCCTGCCCCTGGTAAAGTATTTTCTTTTCTTTTAATAACTGGTGCTGGGTTTGGAATGCTCCAGGGCAAACTGGTAATGTTGAACAAAGGGTTACTTTATTTGGATGATATTTTCTTATCTCTGTGGCTGTTGGTGCTTAGCATAAAGCATTGCCAGATAAGGTACTGAAACAAGCCATTGCAAAGAAGGAAGTGTTGGTTTCTTTAGAAAAAGTCATTCCATTCCTAGTAATGGTTTGTATTTGAGCTACAATGATATTAAAAACCTGGTGTACTTGGTATGTTCTGTTATAGAAATAACCACCCAGCACATACAGTGATTGTTCAGCCAGCAGAGAGCTATTTCCCTGATATTTTCCTTTCTCTCCCAGGGAGAAATGGTTTCATTTATGGCTCCTAGAGCCAGAAGACTCAATTTATAGCAAAAAGATAAAAGAAAAATATGAAAAAAAGTCCTTGGTCTCTTACCCCCCTGCTCTCTTATCACCTTCTTGTCAGCCTTATTTCTCAGTGCACTGAATTCAGAAATTATAAACCTAATGGAGGTTATAATCTTGTATTAGAACTTTCCATAGCCAAATACTGTGTTGCATAACAGAAATATAATTATCTTTTCTTGTAATTTGTACAGTGTGCCACGTTTTAAGTCAGTGAATGTGCCAGACAGGCAGAGATTGGGGTGAATATCCTATTCCAGAACAGCAGAATCAAATAGAGGTTTTACACTGAGGGAGTTCCATTAGTTCCTTTCAGTTTGAACCTATGCTAATATGCATTCAAGTGAGAAGCATCTTCCTAACAGCCTCTGATGCATCTGTTAGTAATTTCAGCTGCCATGGATTTAAGTGTTTATTAGCATTTAGTTGTAGCTGAAAACACACAGAGTGAATTCCAGCTCAGAGGTGGCTGGCATGCACACTGACCCAAAGTTTTCACCTTCATTGGATAAACAAACGAGTACAAGGTTAAATAGATTTAATTAATCTAGTGCTATAATAGTGCTGGCGTGATGCTCAGGTGTGTTTTTGTCATCTTGGCTGACTTTGAGGATGATACATTAAAAATATTAACCAGGAGCATCTTCAGCATGCATGGGGCACTTCTGGGTGTGCAGGGAATGGCTCCATAGTGAAGAAAGACAATTTCTTCCATAATTTCCAGTGTGTAAATCAATTTGGGTTAGTTCAGTTCACTTGCTTGGTTATATTGGGTGCTTTTATACTGTTTTCAGAGTGTCTTGCAGTGTTTCTCACTTGTGGCTTTGCTGGCTTCCTGTCAAGACAGTAAGTGAAGTAGAATTGCAGGATGGTTTCTCTAGGCTTTCAATGGCATTTGAAATATCTCTTACAGCCACCTGGTAGAACATCTAAAAATCATTTAGCTCTAAATATTATATGAATTTAAGGGAGTGCATATGGAGTGTTTTACTGAAAGAAACCAAAGCATATAAAAATTTCTTTAAAAAATTCCAAAGACTGTAATTAGAAGATACTTAAGGAAGGATAAAATGCTAGAAATATTTGTTCAATCATAGTGAGCTGTGACCAATTGTTCTGTCTCTAATCCTTTCTCTCTTGTCCCTATTACCCCCAAAAGAGGAGGAGATGGTAAAATAAAAGGATATTATAAAAATGACAGGTGCAATCAAAAGCAGTCTCTCTGAAGGAAGAGATTAAAGTATATGGATTCTTCTGAGCATTTGAGATTTGGCAGTGTATTAAAGAGAAGGCTGAAGGAGATAGACTGAAAATATTATTTTTTTTCTTGCTACATAAGAACAAGGAGCCATTCAATTAAATCGAAAACAACAGAGTTAAATTGATAACAGGAAGTGTGTCTCTTTGAATGTTTGCTGTTTGCAGATTCTTGCTACAATGTGCCATTGAAAGGGGAAGAATAAAGAGGCCAAGCTTACACCAAGAATTTGGCAAAGTATGTTTTTTCCCTGTGGTTGCTTAGGGAATATTTGGCGATACAATTGGCCGTGGACTTCTGAGGCTGAGGAAGGAAAAGGGAGAACTTCTGGCCTATGGAGGATAAAGACTGCATGAACAACATGTTGGTACCAAGAACACACTTTCTACATGCAAGGGAGAATTTCTCTCTCTTCAAAATAAAGCATTTCTATTGATGCTGTTCTGTATGGAAGAGGAGAGCAGAGGAAATTGATGTAGGAAGAAAGAAGAGTTGTATGTGTGAATATGGGCTGGCCTGGCAGGGGGTGCCCCAGTAATCCTGGCATCCCTGGCTCCAGCACCAGGGAGGAGGAGGGTGGTCCCCATTCCCAGTCTTCCAGGGATCTCCCATGGGAACACTTCTTGTCATGGTGTGATCTGTGTGTCTTCTGCTTGAACTGAGGAAGTGAAAAGGGGCCACTGGCAGATGGCTGATGTCAGAGTGCATTTGCCCTTTGTCTGTATTTACCCTTTTCTCAGATGGTATGTTTGTTGTTAATTGTGTATCATAGCCATCATCTGGGTTAATTTATTTGTAAATACAATACTTATATAAGAGAAGTTGTAGCTGCAGCAGTAAAGTGGATGCAAAGGCTCAGAGGCAGAGTATGGTTAAACTTCCAGGCAATCCAGTGACCAGGGATGGGCTTATTTCTTCTGTGGCCTCGGTTCAGGTAGCCTGCTGCTGCCAGTGCAGCAAATGTCACTGATGTGGTGCTCCAGTGTTGGAGCTGTGAGGTGGCAGCTCAGTGGAGCCATCCCTGCTGTCTTGACAAAACCATTTTTAATTTTTCTAAATTTTTTTGATTCCACTGTGTTTCTGCTGGGCTTGAGGAGAACTCTGCCCTCTCTGGGTTAAATGCAGGTTGGTCTCAGAGATACAGTGTGGTCCCTGCACTATCCTTTCTGAATGGGCATTTCTAATCAGCAGCTGAGGCAATGCAACTGGGAAAAAGAACATTTGACTTGGGGAAAGAAACTGCAAAAACCTTCAGGAGCAAGTCTGCTCCTTGGTAACGACATCTCAAGGCAAACAAAATAAAAACAACGGCAGTGGGTCCTCAAAGTGAGAGGGGTGGAGAAAAACAGGAAGGGAGCAGGAAGCAGTAAGTGCCTTGGGAAGTGGATGTTGAGCTGGGCTCTGCCTTCACTTGCAGCATCTTGGCTCCAGCAGGTTTGAGCACAAGCAGGCGAGCCATGCAGGGAGCAGGAGCAGAGGATGAGTTGTTTAAATGGCTCCCAGCAGTGGGTTTCATAATGGTTTGTGCAAACGTGTTTAGCCCAATAACTTCTGTTGCTGGCAGGTGATGTAACAGCACCAGGGAGGCTTGTGGCTGCCTTGTCAAGATTTTATGGGAAGAGGGAAGGGCCTAAGTGGAAGCTCTGAGCTGGTGTGAGCAAATCCAGCCATGTCTTGTGAGGCTGTGCTGTGCATCAGGTGCTGCTCCATCATGGGCATCCCTTCATCCCCACTCAAATTGGGATTTGTGTCTTTTCTCCTCCCTCTGTAAATCTGTTGTGTTCAGCCTGAGTTTAGTGGGAAACACAAAGCCATGGTGGGTCTTTCTATGTGAAATCTTCCTCTGTGAGGTTCAGAAAACTGTTTTTACTTAGTGGTGCTGTAAGGGGAAAAAAACCAATTTCAGTTTGTCCATTTGCACTTTGATATTGTGGCTGTGTTAAGCTGATACATCCACACTAACACACATTCCTCTTTGGGCAAAACCTGTTATTGCCTTCTGCATGCATGCAATGCCATTAAGCTTATTAATTTACTGTATTGAATATAATAATGCTGATATTATTTATTTGCCAGTATAAATGGGGGAGGGGAGGATTGTGCAGCTTTAGTTACACTGTAAAGCAGTTAGAGAATTTTTCTGTAGATTCCTGAACACTCTGCAAATGTGGCAAGGTTAGTCATAAAGTTATTTAAATAAGTTATTAAGTAACTGGTTATGCAGCCTCATTCAAATTAATGAATGCAAGAGTAGATTTCTTTGAAAGCAGGCAGTAATTTTTCTGTGTGTATTAATCTAACAATTGTGTTCTGTTGCCTGTCCTGGTGTTTTTCCTAGTAATCAGGAAAACAGTGGGAAATAATTTTTTGTCGACTCTGCAATAGTTAGTAGGTAAACATGCTGTTTAGGGAGCAGCCCTCATGTAGTTAATGGCTGTATATTTCTGAGGACGTGGGTATGTACTGTAACCTCTGTGTGTGTGCCTGCAGAGGAGTAAATCTGCAGGTTTCACCAGCTTTTTCCTTACTGGGTTTTGATGGTGATTTGACCGCCTCTTTTCACAGAATAAGGATGATTGCTCAGCTGTTAACCACGGAAGAGTCTGTGTGTGAGGATATTCCTGTGCACAGAGGTGTCCCTGTTCCCTTACGATGCACATACAGTGAGTGGTTTTATTTTAGCTCTTTTATTTCTGACCCTTCCGGCTGTGTAAATGCTTACAATGAATCAACTCAAAGGTGAGTCCACCAGTAGGTTTTCAAAAGTGATCCACCCATCCATTTTTGTATTATTTTTCTCTCAGTTGCCTACTTTACAAGGAAAAATAATTCTGTTGTTTTCACTGATGGTGGGTTAATGTAAGGAAGTGTTTTGAGTTCCCAGTTGGGATTCCTCAAGTTCAGTGTCCTGTCTTCAGCCTCAGCTACTTAGTTTGTGGAGCTGTTTCTCATATGTGCCATCAGTGCATCCTGTAAGAATCCATGTAGCCTTGGAAATAGCCAACAAAGCCCTACATGGCCTGGGCAAGTGGCAGCAGAAATGTCAGTGCCAGCTTTGCCAGTGTGTTTTGTGTGCTTGCATCATCACGATTTAACTCCCATCAGTAAGCTTTGTACAGAAACAGTTTCAAATTGGATAAATCTCAAGTTTTCACAAATCAAGGCTTGACAGAAGAAGAAATATAATGGCCCCTCTTAGCAATCATGAAGTAGTGGGCAGACATTGCATTTTTGTGTAGGAATAAATACTTGCTCTGGCTGTTTTCCTCCTAAATAATCAAACCTACCCACCAGATTGTATTTGGAAGCACTTACTAATGTGACATGCTCCGTTTTAAACTGTTCAGTGAAATGACTGAAAGTTTTTAGATGAGACAACATGAATCATAGTCTTGAGCGGCTGTTCACTTTTGTGATTGACTTGCCTCCTTCCTACGTTCCTTTTAGTCACCCTGGGAATCGCTGAGGCTGTTCTGTGCAGGAGGCATTGCTGAGATCCCCCTTGCAGCAATGGACTTGGATAAGCACTCCGTGTGGGGATCCTTCAAACAGAAGACCCGGCCGTTCCTGCAAAACCTGAGCGTGAGGAAGACCAAGAAGAGGTCTGGCAAAATGCTGGAGAGGAAGGGCCACTCCTTGGACCGCTGTCTCAGTGTGTCAGTGCCTGACATGCTGGAGGTGGAGACTCTCATGGAAGAGGAAGAAGAAGAAGAAACGACTTACTCGGGAGCTCAGGTGTTGTCGAGCTGCTCCCCCAAGAGCTTTTCCAGGTCTGTGGTGTCCCTGAAGAGCAGGAGCGCGGCGGTGAAGGCGGTGGGAGAGGAGTGGCTGTGGGCGTCCCAGCAGGGCACACGGACGGAGGTGACAGTCACCCCCCCTGCCATGCAAGCTGTGGGCATTCACCTGATGTCCCCACGAGGAGCTGAGGCTGTGGGCAGCCCCGTGTCCGAGGGGAAGAGGAAATCCAGCGAGGACCTCTTGGAGCTGCTGCAGAGCTCCCGCCTGAGCGCCGAGGGGACAGAGGTGGGTGCTGGAGCAGCAGGGAGGCTCAGTGGCCACCTCCTGTGGGCTCCTTGTGCTTCTCCTTAATTTTCTGGGTTATAAAGGGATGGAGGATCCAACCAAAGCCAGGTTGGACAGGGCTCTGAGCAGCCTGGTGTAGTGCCCCCAAGGCAGGGGGCTCGAAGGAGATGAACTTTAAGATCCTTTCCCACCTGAACCATTCTGTGACGGGGGCTCTGTTCAAGGAATGAATGAGCAATACAAATAAGCCTAAACTTTATATGATATACACATTATTCAAGACTATCCTTCATGTCTGTCTGGGGCTGCAAATAACACTGCTCCAATTTTTTTATTCTTTTATTATTCTTCTGTTATTTATAACGATACTTCGGATTTTTCAGATTTGTTGGAACTGCTTGCTGAAATCAAAAGTTATTGCAGATCTCCGAGCTCTGAAATGAGGTGTCGATACAATTGCTTTCTAGTTAATAAAGTTACCAGGATTGCTATGTAGCATAATCAATTTGCCATCCACCCACTCAAGACTGGTGAAGGCAGTGAAAGATGCTAGGTGAAAGATGTCTGTGAGTGAGGTGAACTCTGGCCTGTACCTGGAATTAGCCAAAACAAGCACATGATGGGGAGCAGATCACATAACATCATTCTCATCATTCTCATTCATGTTTTTTGGATTTTTGTGGTGATGATTTAGGGAAGTGAAAAACTAAAATGTTTTTTCTGCACTCCCTTGTCTTGTCCCCTTTCCTTCCCCCCTGACTCTGTGGTCAGTATTTGTGTCTGGACATAATGTCCCATGCTCAGGAGGATCAGAGACAATACTGCCATGAAACTAATTCCTTCCTGGCCTGAGCAAATTGGGAATCCTGAGGAGCTGTATGATAGCTTCATTATATAGACAGCAGGTGAAGATTGTGGCTGCAGGAAACACTTCAGGCAAATTTTGTTTTGTTTATATTTTGTGGAAGTATGTCTGCTCCTGTTGAGTTCTCTCTGGGAAGGTTAAATTTTGAGCTTCCTGAGCCCTTTATTTTCGTCAGCTGATTGTTGTAGTTGTGGGAGCTGCCTCTGTAGTCACCCAAGATGCAAAAATGGGAACTGGGTGATTTTGTTTCATGCCCTCCCTTGGGAAAGGGGATTTCACAGGTTAATTGTTTTTTAACTGCACGTTCAGAAGGATGATTAGCGCTGGTGTGGGGAAAATGCTTTCTGATATGAACTGCTTGTTCTGCATCTCAAAGGCTTGTGTATTCCTACCAAATGGGTGTTGGCTCCCAGCCTGCTGAGATGCCAAGTGTCAGACTGGTAGTTACTGACCATCACTTGAGGTTGGGGTTGCTAAATTGTTCACAAATTGGTTTCATCTTGCTCCAGTGTTTATTGTTCTGAGGGGTACTTAAGAAAAGGGACTGAAACAGTATAGTGTTTTGTTTTTCTGCTCAAACGTTACTCAGAAGTTGTAGCACCTCACTCGCTACGTGGTGAATATATGGACTCTCATTATTTTGGAAGTTTCTCCAGGTTGTTTTAACTATAGCAGCGATTTTTTCCTGCTGTTGTACGCCAGAAACCCTAATCTAAAACCTACCTCAGCACAACTAAGTTAATACTAAGTTCTGCTTTGATTTTGGGCAAACTGAGTGTTCTAGGAGAATGAAGTACCTGTGTAGTGATGCAATAGGTTAACCTCAAGTCAAGTTTCATCCAGATGCACAATCGGAGTCTGGCTTATTTTCTGCAGCACTTACATATTTCCCTAACTGTGTAATTCTGTATTTACTAGTGTGTGTAAATAATTTGCTATTTACTTGTATGGCAAATCATCTCTCTGTATGAATATGCTTCCTTACTGTAATCTGCCTCCAGATCAATTTATAAAGATCTTTTTCCTCGAAAATAAAAAGGAGAGAGTGCAGCAAAGGAAAGTATAAATTAATAAGGAGCAAATTTAATTATATCGAATCTGGTGAAAAACAAATTCAATATTGGAAGGTGTCCATGGCAGGGAGGGTGGAACTAAATGATCTGTAAGGTCCCTTCCAATCCAAACCCCAAAATTCTATGATTCTATGACAACTTCAATATTCAACTTCACTTGTTCTTAATTGAACAGCTACTGGATTTGTGCTGTGTGTGCCTTGGATGGGAATAGTTTGTTACAGAGGTTTTTGGTCTCTGAACGCTGGGTGGGTTTTTTCTGAGGAGCGCAAGAGTTCACTCCTTGCCCAGGGAGGTAAATCAGAAGGAAGGCAGATCCCTGGAACAAAACAAACTAAAAAAAAGCAGAAATGTAGGTTGAGCTTCTTTTCCCCCTGAATTGCTTGTCACATGCCACCTACTCATTTCCTGGTTGTCTTTGGCCACCTGATATCGTGAGATCCTCCCTGAGCCTCGCGGGTGAGATCAGCGTGTGCTTGTGGTTTTCATATTTGTGTGAACTCTACGTGCGGAGCTGTGGGGGCTCAGCACAGCCCATCTTCACCAAGGCTCTGCCCACAGGTATCATTTTTCCATTTGTCAGAGATTTGCTCTCTGTTCCTCATTGCACCCAGCTGGGCAAGCCTGAAGAAGCAAGTGAAGTTGTTTTGAATCCCTGCGTGATTCAGGTTGTAAAGTGTTCCTGTAATGCCATTTTTTTTTTGGGTTTTGTCCATGGCCACCTGTCATTGCTGAAGTGCTCTGGTATCTCTTTATCTCCTTGCCAGCACTTTGCAGTGAGTCACAGGCAACCCAAAGCCTTGTCCTGTTGCTGATGCTCTCAGTGGTCTTGCATTTTGAATAATTCTTCTGCAGAAAACAAGGAGAGGCAGAGGTGGGAACACTTGTCAAGAGCAACTTTCAGTTTATGTATATTCATACATCTACTCTTGCTTGATTTGTTTTCATGCAGATACATTTGGGGCTGTGACCCCCCTGGGTGTGCCCACTTTTGTTTAAAGTTGAGAAGTGTCACTTTAGTTCGATAAAATCAAGGTTTCGTGACCATATTTTCACCAAGACTTTTATCAATATTCAGTGATCTCATTGCAGTTAGCTACCTAGAATAACAGTAATTTATATTATGTGGAGATAAAATTAAAAAAACCCCAAGTTTTTCTAGTTAAAATTATAATTGTTCGGTATCTGTGGATGTAATACAAGTAAACAAAAAACATAATAAAGACAAAATCATAATTTTGAGGGTAATTATTTTTTAATAAATGATTTGAAGCTAGCCAAGACAGTACTTTTAAAGCTATTAGAATTTCAATGCAGTTCTTTGATCCCGTGTTTGTGCCATGTAAAACAAGCTGCAGAGAGAAACCATTACCAGTGCCAGTGATGGTGCCTGAAGGAGATTCCTGTGAAGCCAGAGACTCCAAGAAACACTAAGTTTAATGCACATGAGTGAGATTTTATGCATACTAGTCAGAAAATTCAAAGTTAGGGTTCCCCTAGCAGCTGTAACTCAGCTCTGTTGTGTGAGAAAATGCTTCTGCTGCTCTTTATGATGATAATTTTTCCACTTTTAATGTGCTTTTGCAAGGTGGCCAAGTTATGATTACTGTGGGAACCATAAAGTTAGATTTTGTCTGTCATGCAAGGGAAATCTTACTTGCAGTACTGGATTACTGTACTTCCTGATATGTAATATATGCACTTGCAGGAGGAGGAGGAAAAGACTTGCACAAAGGGTATTTATGTTTATTTCAGCATGTCAATACAGTTAAGATTTATGTACTTTGGTGCAGGAGCTGGTTGACTTTTAAAAGTTTCTGTAGTGCTGCACACAATGCTGCTCTCATCGGAGAGGTTTGGGTGTTATACACTGCACATGAAAACACTTTCACATGAGGATCAAATTCCACCTTGTGTGCATTTCTGCAGACTGAGATTATCCTCAGCACAAATCTTTGTGTTTGAATGGGCTGCAGTTGCCCTGCATCAGACCTGAAGAGTTTCCCAGGCACGTAGGTTCTCTTCAGCTCAAATGATGGTCATGGGCATTTGAGCAGCCAGAAGAGCATCAGAGGTGTCCTGGCTGATAAATCACTTCAGACAGACTCATGCTGGGCCAGTAGCCTTGGATGAGTCAATATTTAGAAAGAAATGTTTGACTTCCTCTTCTATAGATAAGAAGTCCTTTGGATCACCCAGTTACTGCAGGAACATGGGGGAAGTAGATGTCCTTTGTATTTTTTTTTCTCTCTCTTGTCATGGTTTAACTCACCAGGCAGCTAAATATGACACAGCTTCTCTGTTAATCATTGCTCAGTGGGAGCCATCATATGCAAGAGAAAATTGGGGGTAAAGGGTAAAATTTGTGGGTTGAGATAAAGACAGAAAAGGGAGAGGTAATTATTTTAATAATGTTTTATGTATTATAATATTAAGATATTATAACATAAAAGTCTAAAGATCAAGTATAGTAATTATATATATTTATATAATATTTTAAAATAATTAAAATTTTTATAAAAGTGATGCAACATTTAAAATATTCAAAACAAATGAGGTACAGTGCAGTTGTTTATCACCTGCTGGCTGATGCCCAGCCAGTTCCTCAGCAGAGGGACAGTACTTGTCCAGCAACAACCAAAAAAATCAGTGTGTTATCAACATTGTTCTCACCCTAAATCCAAAACAGAACACTGTACCAACTACTAGAAGGAAATTAACTCGTCCAAAACAAGGACACCTTCCCNGAAAAAAACAACAACAACAACAACAACAAAAAAACAAAAAAAAACAAAACCCAAAAAAACAAAAACCCAAACACCAAACCGAGTAAAAAACTATTTAAAACACCTTTAAGTGGAACTTGCTTTTTGGATGGTGAAGGAGAAGTTGTGGTCAAGTGAGAGCAGCCAGCCGCCAGACACAACAACCTTCAGATATCAGGAGAGTTTGTGATAAGGACCTTCAGCACCCAGTGCTGGGAGAAGAAGAAGAAAAATTTATTCCTGGCTGGAAGCAGGCACTTACTTTTCCTGGATTAAACTCAAGAGACTAAGAGCAGTTGCTGTAGAACAGGAAAAAGAGATATATATTTAAATTATCTATATGCATAAGTAAGAGCATTTCTTTCATTACACGTATGTATGAGTAATTTCTTGACTGATGCTAGGAGCACTTTCTTTCCTGTATTGTTGTCTAATTCATTGTATCTTTTGTTTTATAGTACTCATGTGGAGAAATGGATTTTGACTCCTCCCTATCATCTCAAAATTTTGATGACCAAATGGTAAGTCCTGTCATCTTGAAGCTTGATCAGCAGCACAATTTTATTTTAGCTTTATGTTCTTTGCTTCTCATAAATTTAAAAACTCTCATCAGGTGAAGAAATCATCTAGAGATTTGCCCACTGTGGGTTTTGCTTTTTTTTTTATTTGTGGGGATTTAGTGTTTATGGGTGGTTTTGTGCTTTTTCATTTGTTTGGCTTTTTAGTAGTTCAAAGTGGTTGCTAATGTTTAGAATAGACCCAAATGTTCTGGATTTTTCTAAAGTTGTCTATAATATCCATATTGTATTGGTAACTGATGAAAGCATCAGTATGAATACTCGAACAACAGTGTGGGAACAAGCTGGATTAAAATAAATACAGCAAATAACACAGCTGTAGGCTTTGACAGACAGCAAAATCAGTTTCAGGGCAGTGTGAAAAGGCACTGGCAGTTCTGACATATTATTCTCATGTAAAACATGTTTGCCTTGTGGATGAACTTCTCTACCTTTGCCCTCTGATAACCTCTCAAGTGCTGTCCAGAGCTGTTTTCACTGAGTGTTCCAGCTAGGGGATGATGCTGAGGTGTGTAACCCTGGCAGCACCTCTGATGAGCAAAAAAATCCTCTCGAGTTTGCTTCTGCAAACCTCACAACCTGCCTGCCACTGGGCTTCTCTCTTCTGGGGCTGCATAAAGAAATGCTGTCCTCTCCTCTCAGGAGCTGTGTGAAATGTGTTCTGCCTCCTGAGGTTGTCAGATAGATGCAAAGGACAAGATGATCTTTAGGGGTCTCTTCCAACTTGAGAGATGCTATGAATGCACAAGAAACAGCTCGAAAAAAATGTGCTGATAAGCTGATAGGTTTGGAAAACCCGTGTATGCATTTGTGGTTGTTATATCACCACTCATTTCCAGGTAAAACCCTTGCTTTTTTGAACATACTCGGTGCTGACACTTGCGTAGTGAAGTAAAGCCTGGGAAAGAAATATTTTTTTTCTTTTCCCTCTTTTTTTTTTTTTTTTTTTTTTTTTTTTTTTTTTTTTTTTTTCTTTTTTCTTTTTTTGCTTCCTGTAAAAGATTGCCCTAAGGAAAGAGCAGAACTTTGTGTCTGCAGCACTGGGAGCTCACCTGCCTCATTTATGGTCTGCTTCAGGAGGTGTGTGACTGATTCCTTTGTTCTCCTTAGGCTCTGGAGGAAGCAAACGACTGCCTGAGTGACCTGCCCAGCCCCTTTGCCTACCTGCTGACCATCCACCTGAAGGAAGGCAGGAACCTGGTTATCAGGGATCGCTGTGGTGAGCCCCACCTTTCCTCTGGCTTGCTCTAGAATTCACACAGCTCTCCTTTATCACTGATCTCAGTCTGGCAGCAGGCTGGCTGCTTGTCTGCAGTGCAGAGCCATGGAGCTGTGTCTCTCCTGCAGGTCAGAGCACTCAGTGTTGGGTTTATCCCCCCTGGATGCACAGGGAAGGGAGCTGCCCTCTGCTTGCTGCTCCTCCTGCCTGCCTGTGCAGCTGCAAAGCTCCTTCTTGGCTGCCCTTAGCACCTGTACCCATTCAGGAACTGCAAGAAATTCTATTTGAGCTTTGAAAAAAACAAAACAAAGAATAATTGGAGGTTTATTCAATGATGGAGCTGCTCTTAGGGGTGCTTTTGGGGTTATCTGCAAGGATGTTAATGAAACCACAGGAGCAGGGCTGTAAGCCAACAATCCTCTCTAACCTGGGATGTGACTGAACAATGGCAGCATGCTAAAATCTCTAAACCCACCCCCAGATGATGTATCAAATAAATTGCAAAATATTTGGGGAATTCCTGGAAAAAAAATGTGTGAAAATTCCTGCCCTTAACGTGGCTTTTTTTCAGGCTGTTGAAAGAGGGAGTAAAAATGCTCATAAGCAGGCAATCCCTTGCTGTGGAGGGAAGAGCTGTCCTCTCTGTGCAGAGAGGACTCTGAGGCAGCAGCTGTGTCAGGACCTTCTATCTGAACCTGTCAGAGAGCTCTTTCATATTTCCAGTCTTGGTTTCATATTTTTTCCCTGCATGTGGGAACAGTTCTGGTAGTTTTGTCTTGCAAAATGTCTGAGCAGCTTCTTTTGAGGTGAAGCCATGGGATTTATTCATTTGGTTTTAAACAAGCTTGCAGAGCTCAAAGGCCTGTGGAGGTTTGCACCTGGAGGGACCTGTCTGATTTAGGTTCTCACACGAGGTGCTCCTTGGGATTTCTGTTATCTGGTATCCCAGTTAACTTTTTCCATGCTGGCCTTTCGTGGCTTCCCAAAACAGTAACTTTTGGTTGAGTGTATGCTTGTTTTTCCTAGCAGTTTTTGGAAGGAATGAACCAGTACTTAGATTAAGATCTTTACTGGTTCTACAGAAGCCTGTATTTCCTAACAGTGTAGCAGTTCATCTGATTTTACTAGCAGGCTGCACAAGCCAGGACACATCCAACTGCTCCTATGAAAAAGATGCTGGAAATGAGCAATTCCAGCAGAGTAATATTTCTAGAGAAGACACAGCATACTTTGCTCTAGGCTGTGTTTTGTTGTGTAAGAAAGCAAATGCTTGTCTTAGTGAAGCATTGGACAGCACAGTGAAACAACATAAGGGGGGAAAAATTCCTTTTGATGAGTCTCTGTTGCTTTGTGGCAAATGACCTCTGATTTAGTAAACTGAGCATGTGAGGTGATGCTTCCTTCAGTAAAACTGCTGCTTTTTATTGCACTGGCAGCAGGAGGGGAGAAAACAGTGACTTAATGATTATTCATCAGTCCCCACCATGCTGCAGTGATGGCTCCCTCAAAAAATAACAAGCACACTGTGGATGCCCATGGTTACAGGCCTGTGCTGTCACTCTGGTTATGTGACATCTTTGTGTGATGCTGGGGCTTGACCTGCAAGCCCTGGGCTTTCTCAGCGTGCCTCTGAAAGTGGGAGGTTGTCAGCTCTGCTCATCTCTTCAGTGTGAGGAAGCCTCAGAGATAACCTGTGGGCTGGGAGTGTGTGACTTCCCTGCTCTCCCCCCACCCTGGTGCTGGTCAGGGCTGCTGTGCTGGGGTGTATCAGTGTGCCCTGAATAATCTGAATTTAGCCAAATATCCATCACAGTCTGAGTGGAGAGTTTATACCCCAGCATCTTTAGCCTAAATAAGGTTTAACGTAAGTCTTGTAATTTTCCTAAATTTTAGTTTTCATTTATTATGCAATCAGCAATTTGTCTGGAAAAAAAATCTCAAAGCAGTCATCAAACCCATCAGTTTACATTTTTGGAGGGAGTTTCTTTATTTACTTAAAGATAGAGAAAATGGTATTTAAGTGTGGTGTCCTGTCTTCTTCTCAGGTTTGTACTTTCCCCCTTAATTTTATTTTACAACAGTTTAAATAGCTCAGTCTTAGGGGCTGCAGTGTGGGTGGGTGATGCCCTCTCCTGGCAGCTGAGTAAAGTCTCTCATGCTCATGTTCAGTCTGTTTCTGCCTCTGTTTTGTCCCAATGTTAGAAGTATTTATCTGTGTGTTCACGTAAAAATAAATCTAAGGTGTGTGACCAAGGAGAAATATTTCTGACATTGGAAATAGCTGTTGCTAAAAAAAAAAAATCCTGGCACTACTCATCAAATTCACAGGTTTCTCCCTGAATTTACTCATTATATGCTTAACAGTTATTTATTAGGAAATAATTGTGCTTGGCTGAGTAAAGGTGAACAGGAGTTCTACTTAGAACTGCAGGCTGTAAGACCACCACGACTTCACTTTTTTCCAACTTTCCCAGTATTTTTTTCTGACTCTTTGCCTCACTATGTACTGCTCTTTCCAGGATATGTTCCCTTTGGTGTGATATAAATTCCTCCTTCACTTTACCAGATTTTTATTACATTTTTTTCTTCTTCATAGTATTAATCCTGTTAACATGTGCTCTTTCCTATTTTTTCCTTCACTTTTTACTTCTTGCATTGCTTTTTATCTGTCTCTTGTGTCTCTCCAGTCCCTGACTTTCTGCAGCTCCTCCCCTTACTGCTCTCTTAAGAGAGGGTGCATCAGCCCAGGAGGCTGGTTCAGATGCATGTGCTTCCTCTAAATTGCACAACAATGCAGAAAAGAAAAAGAAATCAGAGTTTTAGTGTTTCCTTCTCCTCTTTTATGTATTTTTTGAAGGGTAAGTGAAAGAAAAAGCCTCTGTACAACAGCACCCAATATATGTGCCCCAGCCAAGGAATCCAGGTGCTGCTAGAGCAGGATCTTGGTTCTGGTGGAAAGGAGAGAAGCTCCAAAAACCCCCTTTTTGGGTCAAAATCTGTGTCCTGTCTAGGGATACAGGATGAGAGAAGTGTTACCTGTTGGTCATCACCTTGCTTGGATTCTGATTTACTTGCCTACAGTCTCACCCATCATACAACAGAAACTGCCTAAGCAGATGGTAAATTTGGCCTGTTACCTGTGTGCACCTTTGGGGCCAGTGTTAGGCACTGCACAGGTCCTGCATTTATAGTTCTTGTAGGGATGAGCCAAACACTGAAGGTTATGGGTCTCTGTGTGTGTATACACAGCACCAGAAGTTTGATTTTTATGTATTTTTATGGTATTACTGTTACTAGACGTGTTTCAGTGATGGCAAGGAATTTGCATCTGTGTTGTTTTAATACTGCAGGTAATAAGAAAGCAGAATTTTTTTTAATTAAAAATCTATGGAGCACTGAAGAAGCTTGGCAGAACAGAGAGGCGATTATGGTGTATCTCATTTAAAAAAATTCACTGGTGATCTAAGTGTTGGCATCTTTTTGCACCCTTAGTGGTTTTATGGCCTTGTTGACACTTGTTTTGTGAAGCTCAGCTTCGTCCTTTGAGCTGGGAGAGGCTGGAGCCCATTTCCACCTGCCCTTTCCACCTGGTTGACCTTCCCAGGGCAGAGTGATGCCTTGTGGTTGTTTCAGTCAACCTAAAGAAATCTCAGAGGTCCTGCTCCTTTTTGGCACTGGAATGCTCTGACTGTGCACATTGCTCCTGGTCGAGTCACCTTTACAGAGCAGTGAACAAAGTGATGCTACAGCTGTGAGGAAGGGCTGCCTTCCTTCAGAGGGCAAACCCAGCTCTGCTGCTGTAAGAATAAATAGAAACTAGGGTTTGAGTGCCTGTGAGGGTAAGAAACCCCTCCCATTTCCAAATCCTGTGCTTTTAAAGTTCATTTTTCATCTCTTAAAGAGTGTGGTTGCAAGAAACACAGTTCTCAGATGTGATGTCAGTTGGTGAGTGGCTGTGGTTGGTGTCTTTTTTCTTTTTCTTACTCTTTAACCACGTTGTTCCAGCCTGAACTTTGTGTGTCTCTTTCTTTTCTGCCTGGTTTCATGCTTTGTAGATCTTTTTTTTTCTGCCCTGTCTCTGTTTCTTCCTTTCAGGTTTTATTTGTTTCCTATTGCTGCACTTTGGTTTTCCTCTCCTTTCTTTCCTCTCATGGCAGAGGCAGCTGAACGTGCCAAGGGAGCAAGGGGAGGTGCAGAAGTACAGAAGATGCAATGCCTCAATGGATGCATCCTGCTTTCCTTGTCCTCAGCACATCATCCTCTGCTCTCACATCTCACTGCCTGGGGGTGCTGGGGGGCTCCCTGCGAGCTGTGCCAGAGATCAGCCTCCCAAGGACAAAATAAAAAGAAATAAAAGTTGTAGGAAAACATAGACTTTAACTTTCAGCAGCAGTGAGCCTGCAGGAACCCACCACTCATAGCTCTGGGCTATCCAGAAGTCAGACCTTGGTGATCCCAGT
Organism: Buphagus erythrorhynchus; assembly: GCA_013400855.1. Taxonomy (NCBI): domain Eukaryota; kingdom Metazoa; phylum Chordata; class Aves; order Passeriformes; family Sturnidae; genus Buphagus; species Buphagus erythrorhynchus. The sequence continues at coordinate 33,112 of VZTT01035798.1, read as the reverse complement.
GGGTTTTGGCAACTCAGGGTATTTTATCATTCTGTGATTCACTGCCTGGGTCTGTGCTGATACCAGAGTGCCAGAGGAAGGGATGTGTATGTGCTGTGCTGGGTATTTGTCAGCTTAGAGCAAGTAATTGTTTGGAAAGCAAATGCTCAGAGCAATTAGGCTGAATCGCTCTCTGCAAACACACTGATTAATTTAGACTTTCTCTGTTTTCAGGGTATCTGCAATTAGATCATTAGGCCTTCAGATTTATTAATTATTGCGATGTATTAGGCAACTTTTCACACTTCTTTTTGAAAGGGGTAATCATGGCTAATTTACAACTGCTGAGAGTTTGAATGGTGCTGAGCACTCGTTGGGATGTGGCTCTGTGAACATTGGCTTGTGCTGAGAGTGTCTGTCTGTGCCAAGCCCAGTTTCTGCAGTGTGTGCCTGAAACTTTGCCCTTGGGCACAGTGATCCCTGTGAGCATCCTGCCTGCCCTGGTGTGGGAAAGGAATGCACCGAGATAGGAACCTCAGAAACAAAAGAGGAGTTCAAACAAAAGCAATTTATGTGTCTGGAGGAGTTCAAACAAAAGCAGTTTCTACCTCTTCCCATCCTTGTAATGTTAAATTAGGAAATGTAGGGATGATAGCATAGGGAGAGAATATTTGGGCCCTGTGACTCTTCTTGTGTCAGAATTGTAGTTTAGAAAACAGGTTCCTTAAACTGTTCTAGCTCCATCAGTTGTGAGAGCTGAGTCTTGGGGGGCACCTGCCTGCATTAACAGCTCACACTGCATCTTTCTGGGACCTTGTAAGAAGATTTTATTAGGGTGAAGACTTAGAATACAAGAAACAATGCTGAGTTGGGGTTGTTTAGCATGCAGAAGAGAAAGCTCCAGGGAGATCTTGGAGCCTCTGCCAGTGCCTAAAGCAGTGTTCAGTTGGACTAATTCTTACCAAAGACAATTCTGTGCTTGTCCCTAATGTATGTCACATGGCATTTTGGTAGGTTTTTCTCAGTTCCTTTCCTTTTTTTTTTTTTTTTTTTTTTTTTTTT
>VZTT01035798.1:9392-31895 GCA_013400855.1 Buphagus erythrorhynchus | reverse complement strand
CTTTTTTTTTTTTTTTTTTTTGGTGTTTCTGAAGTGTCTTCAATAAAAAGTGCTATATCTGCATCTTTCATTCCATTACTATTAAGTTCAGGCATTTTTTCCCCTCCTTCATCCTCCCTTAAACTGTGGGTTTGCACTCTTTCTTCACACTTCTCTGGTCTTTTCAGTTTATTGGGTTTTTTGTGGTGGTTTTTTTTTTTATTTCTTTAGGTCTCTGTATATTTTTTTTTCTGGTTGGTTTTATTTTCCCCTGGAACCTATTGGGACTGCTTGTTTCCAAGCAATGTTTCATTTCCATCTGGCCATGTAAAACTAGCTGGGCACAAAACTTTCCAAAATCACCTGAATTTCCTGCCAGCAGAAGACTTTTTTTCTTTTCTGATTTCCCCTTTAAGCCTTGATCTTGGCTGTTTTGCTACAAGGATGTAGTGGTTTTCCACTTAAAAAGAAAAATGTGTGTTCTATTTTAGAATGCCTTTTACTCCTTGTCGTAAATAACTCCAGTAATTCTATTTCTAGGAAGATTTTCAGATATTTATTCTTTACATGCATATAAAATAAATCCTTAATTTCCTTCTTCAGATTAAAATTTAGTTTTTTAACCAAAACTTAAGATGGTCTAGGTTATATTTCATACCGCTCTTTGATTTTTTCAAGACTTTAAGGCAATTTAGTGGTCATTTTTATTTATTTATTTATGGAACGAGACTTGTTTCATATGCTACATTTCCAGTAAGTTTGCTCCCATAAAACAGTGTGTGGCTTGAAATTATATTGAGTCTTCTGGGTTTGCTGGGGTTTTTTTTCCCTCGTCCTGAAGCAGTGGATGTGATCCATCGCTCGGTAGCTGCTAGAGGGCAGCAGTATCCATTTAAAAACACCTTTAACAGTTTAGTTTCTTGGGCTGCTAAACCCTCTCCTGCTGCTCGGTCCCAGCAACTTTTTGCTTACTGAAGCTTTCTCAGGTTTTAAATGATGTCTGGTCTGCCTGCACTCATTGCTTTTTAGGGTTAGTTGGAGAAAATAGAAGTGAAATTGGTATTATGCAAAGGAATTCCAGGGAGCATCACTGTCAAGATGAATGTTCTTTCATTCAGGCCTAACTGATGGAATGATTTTTTTTTTAAAGAGGTCAACCTTCCTTTTTACTCTTATTTGGTTTGCTTTAGGCTTAGAAGTAGATTATCTTGGGTTTTTATATATATTTTGCCCATATATTTTACTGTGTGAGAACCTACTTGTTTCACTGCACAATATACAAATTAACCTCAAAGCACCTTGCTTTTTCCCACCAGAGAAATATTTTTTGGGGGCAAAATTCTCAACTGGCTTTAACAATAATCCATTCCCCTGTTGATACTACAGCTCCAGCTGATGTGAGACCTTGCTTTCAGAAGAGCCTGCATGCACGTGCTTAAAAGTTGTTGATTCAGTTGCCTTCACTAGGAAATGGATGCTAAAAAGCTTTTTTTTTTTTTAATTGGTCTGGCTTCTTCAGAAAATTATCCATTTCTGTCGCAGTTAAAAGAAGATTATAAACAAAAAATCCTTTTTTTAGACTGGTTCATCTCTAACATCACCAGGCTCTTTTCAAAAAAAGTTATGTTTTTCTGCCTAGATTGTAGATTGTCTCTTATAAATAGCTTTTAATAGACCCAGACATCTTTCTGAGCTTGAATCCAGAAGGCTTCAAGCCCTGAATTCAAATGCAGTCAGTAATTTGCAGTCTGCACTGTTCATCCCATCAGGAGAGGCTTGCCCACCTGGCTTATTTCTCATTCCCTGTCAAGTATTTTGGTCACCTGGATGCAATCTGGGGTGTCTTAAAGGAAACCAGAGCCAGGCACAGTGAGCAAGGAGCTTTATCAGCATCTTGGGGCAGGCTCTGGGGGCTGTGGTGCTGCTTCCATCCCCGACGTTCTTCCATCCCCGATGTTCCTCCATCCATGACATTTTTCCATGCCCGACGTTTTTCCATGCCCGACGTTTCTCCATCCATGACGTTTTTCCATGCCCGACGTTTCTCCATCCATGACGTTTTTCCATGCCCGACGTTTTTCCATGCCCGACGTTTCTCCATGCCCGACGTTTTTCCATGCCCGACGTTTCTCCATCCCCGACGTTTCTCCATCCATGACATTTTGCCATTCCTGACTTGCCACCCAGCTTCACCCCAGTGACCAGCACCACCCCCCAGGTGCCCTGTGTCCCACTGCCCAGGTGACAGTCCAGCTGCTGGCTGGCACAGAGCCGCCATCCCTCATTGGTAGGACGCGGCAGCCGCGCTCCCTGTCCCCCACCCGCCTAGTTGAGATGTCACCCCCGTGACAGCCCGACAGGCGAGCACCACAGGACCCCCCAGCCCACCACAATTATTTTCCCTCACAATTAACACCGGTGCTAACTTGACACCTTTCCCTTGTCTGGCTTTGGTAAGCCGCCGTGCCCCTCTGGCCGGTAATTCGCGCATTAATATTTTCGGCGGCGCGGGTGCCGCCGCTCACCCGTGAAGCTGCTGGAACATTATGGAGCTGTCAAGATAGCAAGGGATTACCCAGGCTGCCTTGCTGGAGTAAGTGACACCACTGAGGCCCCGCTTTGAGATGTTTATTTTGAGAGTAAGCTGACAAGCATGAAGGCCTGATCCCAGAGTGGCAATCTTATTTAATTAAGGGCCTCCTTTTATTATAGCATCCCCCCCCACACACCTTTTTTTTTTTTTTTTTACAATTTACAATATATATTTTTATATAAACAAAATGCATATATTCTTTTTATATATATACACCTTATATATATGTATATATACATTTTATATCCATGTGTATGTTTCTATATATAAATATGTGCAAATATAAAGGAAGAGTTTATTAAAAATAAATACGTGAGGATAGTCGCTAAAGCCTGGCTCGCATGAGCAGTGCTGGGCAGCCCTTCCCTCCCCCTCCACCTTTTATTTTCCTTTACTGTATAACAACCTGGAAAGCTTTTCAGAAAAATAATGCAATTGGGAGGCTTACTTAGCTATAGTCTTCCTGCTTCCCCTCCTCAGTGAAAGGGCTTGGAGTTTTTTGCTTGTTGGTATTGAACTTGCTGGCTGTTTGCTTTCATTCTGTGTCTCCTATTTTTCTCTCTCTTTTCAGGTTTTGCCCTTTTTCATGGGTTTTCTGTGCCAAAAGCAGATGAGTTATGGCCATAAACCACCTGCCTCCATCGTCGATTTGTGCTTTCATTTCATCACTTGCTTTCCTTGTCTTGGCCAGTTGCTATTTCATGCACAGAATAGGTTGTGGACATTATTATTATTATTCTTACTTTTAATTATGCAGCTTTGTCCAGCTTACCCCGTAAATAAAAGTCAGGGGAATTTTTTGCCTTTTTTTGGTCTTTTTAAATCTTTTTGAAGTGACACCAATGAGCTCAGCGCTGTTATTTCTTAATTCTGCGTTTTCTGAGGACTGCTGCCCCCCACACTGTGGGGCTGTGATCTGTCTGTGTGTTCCCACTCCTGGAAATTGTGCTGGTTTTTAAGCTGGATGCTTTGTATAATCACAGTTCTGAGAAATTTTTAAGGAAAGGTTTAGTCCTAACCCACTGGGAACAATGAGAAGCTGCCCTCTGACTTTCCTGGCTTTGGATCAGGCCCTTATTATTATTCTCTCTTAGAGGAGAAGCAAAAGAAAATTCTATTTAAGAAGTCTGCAGCTTTTTTTTTTTTAACAAAAAAGGTGGTTTTTTTGGGTAATTATTATTTAGGAAAAGGATCAGCTGCAGACAGTATTTGAAAACCAACTTATATTTTCCTTCTGTGAATGAAACACACTTTATGTGCACAATGGACCAGGTTCTACAGCTCTTCCTTTTTGAAATTAAAGCGCAATAAAAACTTTCTATAATTCCTAGAAATAGGTCCATTTCCCAGGAGCACAGTTTTTTACCGTGCTGTGTAATTCCAAATAGATGCTTGCACATAATTGTTTTTTCTTAAGTTCACATAACACTGATGAGAGCTTTGGATGTTCAAATACGGATTTTTCACATCCTCACGGGTGCACCAAATCATTGGCAAGACTATTTCTCTTAGGCTGGGTTATCCTGGATTGCCATGTGTTTGTCAGGCCAGGGGGAACCAGGGAGGACAGGTTCAGATTATTTCTCACTCTGAAGTCTGCTGTAGAAACCAGCCTTTTCCTCCAGCAGCCCTCACTGCAGGCTGGGGGACAGCCAGGACCATCCACTTAGCTGTTACCCTTCTAATGAAATTCAACTGTTAGGAGGGAAGTTTAATTCCAACTATCACATACAATACAGAAAATACTGGATATGACAAGTGAATGGCACCTAGGCTCAGTTAATTGTAGGTGCTGCTACATCTCAGTTTGATTTTTCCCCTTTATTTGCAGTTTGTGAAGATTTTTTTGCGAAGTCTGTAGGAATAACTAAATGAACCATCATCTAGTTAAATCCTCCCTGTGCCTTTTTCTCCCTCTTACCTGGTGTCCTGCATGGTGGTTGGTGTTAGTGCAGATGCCACCAGTTTAATAACAATAATAAAAAGTTGATTCCCTCTTCTGTTTTCCTTTGACAGATGCAAGTCTTTCTATTGCTGCCGAGTGGCACGAGCCTGACACTCTGTCCGTGGACATCTGCTCCATAAAAACAGGGGACATTATTGCCCTGGCAAATTGTGCTGCTTGGATTAAAAAGCGTGTTACCTGGGCAGTGCTTGTTTTCACAGAGTCTGTTCTCTGTGTGGTTTTTATCCTGAGCTGATGAATAACGTCGCTATTTTTTTCACTGAAACCTCAAATTGGGTTTTAAGTAAATTGGCAAAGTGACACCAGTGATGAAATCCTGACGGGTATTTTAGCTATTGTTACTGGTTTCCTTGGAGCTCCTATCCCAGTTACGATGCTTTGGAGTTTGGGTCCTTTGAATATATTCCTAGTCTCAGCATCACATTTTCTCTCTTCCACTGTGTCATTAGTTGGCCTGTAAATAGTGCTTCAGTGCTGCTTCTGTTTGCTCTTTTACCAAATTAAAATTTTAACAGAGTTGTTAAACAACAATTAATGTTCTTTAAGAATAAAACAACAGAGATCAAGCAAACAATGAAGACTTTTTTTTTGGTGCCTGCTTTCAGACAACTTTCTGGTTTTGTCTGTAGATTTCCTGTATGAATGAGCAATTTTTATATAGGTAATTAAGTATATGCATGTATCTGTAAAATAGGCAATTACCATCAAATGTTTTTAATTATTTTATGAAAATATAATTTAAGGTTGTGGAGTTGCATATGGGCATGCTAATCTATTTTTTAATTAATTATCACAGGTACAAGTGACCCGTACGTGAAGTTTAAACTGAATGGCAAAACCCTCTACAAAAGTAAGGTAGTATACAAGAACCTCAACCCAGTTTGGGATGAAACTGTTGTGCTGCCCATACAGACCCTCGATCAAAAACTCTGGATCAAGGTAAGTTTTGGTCTCAGATTTTTAAAAGTCTGGCAAATATTTTTTTAAGCAATTATTTTCAACTTTAGAAACATATTGATTTTTATTCGCTGTAGCAGCACGGCATAAAACACAATCGAGTTTAAGAGCTTCAGCAATTTCAAATTAAAATGCACATATGTCTTTCCCAGATTTTACTTGCATGTTTTGCTTTCCGTCTGCAAAAACCCAAGTTTGAAATAAAACTCCTTGACTGGATCTGTTTAAAGCCGTGGAAGCTGAATTCTGCTCTCTCTCTCTCTTCCTCCTCCTGCTTGTGCAAACTCAGGGAAACCAAGGGTGGTTTCAGAAGCACGTTTTAGGAGTGTAATTTGGCAGGGCTGCACAGAATTATTACCTGGGATGCAGCCGTGACAAGTAGCAAAGCCTTTTCTGGTTATGAGTAACGTTACAGTTACCAGAACCACAAGCTACCAGTTGTGAGCACTAATTGCTAAAACATCTGTAAGCAGAGGTACCTGATTTTTGTGCAGCGTTTCATTATGCTGTCGTGTGGAGTATAAAGGAGCAGGCACAATCCATAGCAGCACACATGTCTCTGTTTACATAATATTAAGAAGATACTTTCAAAATGCTGGTTAAATATTTAGCTAAAAATACAAATTAAAGCGGGGAGATGGAAAGTGATCCCTGAATTATATCTAAGCTTTGATCTTTCAAATACAAAATTGAACTGAAAGGGCTTAAAATATCTGTTCTTTCATCGCCTGGGATAAAACTGGCTTATGATGTGAAAATTGGAAATATTTGTCTTATTTTGCCACCAGGTGTACGATCGTGATTTAACCTCTTCAGACTTCATGGGTTCGGCATCTGTAGCGCTCACTGAACTTGAACTCAATAGGTAACAGTTCATTTAATTAAAGGTTATTAATGCAGCTTAGTTGAGAAACAGAGGGAAGTAGTGAAATGCTTTTCTTTCTGGCTTGGAATTTTCCTATTCATGAAGACTTGTTTTTGATGGGAGAGAGGGGATTTCAAGAGAAATCTCTTGATATAAATCTTCTGCACACGCTTTTATCCGGCGTCGCGCACCAGATTCAAATCCAACCTGGACGGAGCCCAGTTCTGGCACCAAGAATTTCTGTGTGCAGCATTGTTTAGGGAGAGCTACAGCAGGACAATTTATGGAGGTGGAAGAAGGTTTGGGACCTGTCCCCAGCCCCACGGGTGCCTCTCTCTGGGGCTGAGGAGCATTTTGGCCGGCTGCTGCCAGCCCCCTTTTCCAGCCTCCCCCTGCATCCATCCCTGCTGCAGCAGCTGCATCTGGCCCTGATTTAGTGCCGAGGCAAGCCCTGTGCCTTTTGTCTGCTGCTGCTGCTGCTTGGGCTCAGTGTGCAGCTGGAAGCCAGGAATTCAAGTTTTAGTTGTTTCTGTTATACTCCCTTGCTGTGTGATGACTTTTTTTGGGGGGGGGAAATGAGTTCTCCCTGTGCAGGGGGTGTTGTAGCTCCCGTGGCTGTTGTATCTGGGTTTCTAGAAATGTTAATTTGTCCGTGAGATTTTGCCACCAGGTAAATACCAGCATTCCTGTTTTCAGCAAGGGAACAGAGTCATGGAGGGGGATAAAAAACAAGCAGAGTAAATATCTCTGGAGTCAAATACAAACCATTAATATTAGAAGATTCACTTGGATGAGTTTCCCTGTCACTTTTCTCTGGGTAGTGGAGGTAGTAGTAACTTAATTCAGTGTGTACCTGCATATGGAGAGTTATGAGTAGTGAGCAGTGCTATAGGAACACTGTGCTGCATTATTAAAGGAGGGGTGTATTTTGCCAGAACCAAGAAAGAACTCTCCAGGTTTCTCATTTTAACATTTAAACTCAGTATTGGGAATTTCTGACAAGAAGCTGAAATTTGCACAGCTCAGCCTGACCTTTAATAATCAACTTGAGTTAACTGGAGTCAATAAATGCACAACTTTTTTTTTTTCTTTCTTTGTTGCCTTGTAGAACTACTGAACAGGTTTTAAAACTGGAAGATCCCAACAGTTTAGAAGATGACATGGGAGTGATTGTATTAAAGTTGAGTCTAGGAGTCAAGCAAGGAGACTTCAAGAGAAATGTAAGTGGCTTAGGAAATCAAATTTATAGCTGGAATTTGTAGGGGGGAGAAAAGAAGAGCTGGCATAATCTGATTTACTGGGAAATGCCACCTTTATTTTCATCCTCTGAGACTCAATATTGAAATCGAGATAGAGCATAACTTTAAAAAAAAAAAGGCTTGTATTTAGCTGGGTTAAAGTTGTGTAGACATTTGTAGCTGGATGTTTCTCTCTTGTCACTGTGATGTGCACTGTGGCAGTGCTCTCTGTGCTCTGGGCTCGTGTCCAGCTCTGCAATGGGCAGGTTGAAAAAAGCTAGTGTATTTCCCTTTTTTTATTGCCTTTTTTTTTTTTTAATTTTATTTTATTTTTTTATTTTTTTTTATTTATTTTTTAAACAATGAAGAAAACCTTATCCCCATGAAATCTAGAAACTGAGCTTGGATGTTAAGACTTAAACTGCCCCAGTCCTGTGGAGGAGCATGAGGCTGAGAGGAGGAGGTTGCTTGTAAAACCCTCGTCTTCCCACTGAAAATTTCTTCTTGAGTTAATTGAACTTGGCTCCTGATGCAGAAATGTGGTGATTGATTAGTGATGTTAGAAACCCAGAAAAGCTGGGCAGAGACTGGGAACACCATAACTGAAGCTGATGGGTTTTTTTTAAATTTCAGGTCCTGCACATGACATTTTTGCTTCTATTTTTAAAGTTTTCTTCTAGTGTTTTATACAGAGTGTACAGCACACAAATATTGGTGAAGTAATCCTGCTTCAGGCCAGCAAGGGATGGAGAATACCCATGATCCAGCAGTTAACTTGAACTATCTTAAATAAACAAAACCTAGTTTAAAATATGTGTAATACATATTAAGAGAAAATATTTCTACAAGTTTTCTGCAGAGTTGAGTATGAAACTTGCTGTTTACAGCACATTATTGAATTATAGGTGTGGAATTCCAGCCTGAATAGGATTATTTATAGAAACATAAATGTTTCAAAGGGTTGGAAAGAAAAATGAGAAGAAGCTAATGTGGGATATCTGCTGTTCTAACTTACTTTTCAAATAGATGCCTTTTTGAGAATTGTGAAGCCTTAATTAATAACAAGGTAGTGATAGAGATATTTTTACCTCACTCTGTGATTATTTGAAAGCCTAATGGCAATATTTAAAATAATGGTGTATTTATATGTCTATATTATGAGATGGCTTTTATTTGGAATGTGAACTCCCCTCTAACTTGTACAAGACAACATTGTTGGCATGTGTTACTGAATTGCAGGAAGGACTGAAGCAAAAATGTAAAGTTACTTCAGCAAAAAAGTTAGTTTAGTCAGAAGAACCTGAGGAATTCTAGGATTTTTGGTAAGGCCTGGGCTAAAGTGGACTTAGCCAGTGAAACAAAGCTTTTTGGTTTAAATAGCAGCTTTTGGTGCTCTTGGGTGCTTAGTTAACATTCAGAGTGCAGATGATAGAAGAGCTGGTGCACACTGTAATTTTTTTTAAAGACAATGTTTTAAGCCCTCATATTTCAAATGCAGATTGCTCAGCCATTTCCAAAGGAGTCAGAACAGTGAAATAGCTCTGTCCACATTAGCACTTAACAGCAAGATGATTTTTTTTCCCCTTTTTAAATTAGCTTACTGTAGAACCAGATGGCACCAAAAGTATAAGCCATGTTTCTTACTAATGGCTCTGGGTCCCTCCACTTTTTATTCTCAATTACTTTTTTTTTTATTGCCTCTTTTTTTTTGTGCAATGCAGGTATTTTGAGTTTGTTGATTGTTATGTTCCATGAGGCAGGGAAGGTAGATGGAGATGCAGTTGTAGATTTAGCCCCTTGTTTTGTAATAGGCTTTTCTAACTCATTTGACAAGCTGCTGTTTGAGTTATTTTACTAAACACTTTCCCCATTTTATTCCTTACCTGTTTCCTTTCCCTGGATTCTCTTTGGTACAATAATGGGGACTCATGAACAGAGATGGTCAAGTCGAAAGAAACGAACTTCATCCAAGGTAATCCATATTATTTTTTTTTTTTCCACTTAAAGAAAATGAAGGTCCCGTCCCAAAATCTGTGCCCTTCTCTGAAACAGGCTAAACAAAGGAGAACTCAGAAGTGTAGAGGCAACCTGTCACAATATGATGGGTGTGGTAACCTTTGCTGTTTGATTTTTCTATTCATTGTGATGGGAAATTGCTGTTGCTTTCTAACTATAGGTGCCGTGGTAGTGTCTAGTGGCACGTGAATGTAAGAGCCCATTCACAAAGAGCTGTAGAAAGAGAGGAAAACTTTCTGTACTAAGGAAAGGGGTGTAAATTCAACCAAAATGAAAGGAGCAGTGGAGGGTTTGAGTTGTTTCAGAAGACCTGGATGGTGGTTGGTGCAGGAGCTGAACAAGGCTCTCCTGGATCCCCCTCTGTCTTTGGGGCTGCCTCCCACCATGGGTGGGATTTTGTGAGGCTGTATTTCTTCTGGTCACCCCTGTGGGTTTTGAAATTCCTTTTGTTCTTGGGATGGAGGCTGAGCAGGGAGTTTTCATTACCTCCATTGTAACAGGATTTCCAAGATTTGTGTGTTGCCACATGTCCATATAGCATGCTTCCCTTGGTCTCCTGTAGGATCCCTGCAGGCTTCCATTACTTTTATATTCCTGTATCATTTTTGCATTAGATTTTAACTTGTTCAGGAAACAGACTGTGGCTTTTTATGTGTTCTGTAAAGCTTTAATTTGCTATTGAGTAAATAACAATGATACAGACACTGCAAGCCCCAGTACTCAGCTTGAGAGCAGTACAGTCTCAATATCTGAAAAGCAGAATTTGGCTCTTAAGATGTGTGTTCTCATGATATTTTCCCTCTGTAACTATCGGTTTGTGCCTAAATAAATTGAATCATTAACCTCCTCTTGTTTTATTCATTACAACCGTGGTGTGCTGTGTAGAGGAGCCAAACATCTCAGGTACTGTGCCAGCAAGAATGTTTTTGTCAATAGAAGAAGTGCAAAGTACAGCCTTTGGAGCCCTGATTGCAGGGATGTTGCAGTTCTTGGAGCAGAGAGCTGCCAGGAATCCCTGAATACCACATGATAGACAGTGATGGAATAACTGAGGCACTCATCACTTTGGTTTTTAACTAAAACTCTGGAAATTACTGTGCCCTGGCTCGGTCAGCATTGCTTGATCCCCATCTTTCTCACACAGCTGTCTCTGGATGCTGGTTGGCTTTGGTATGTGGAAAGGGAGGCAGGTTTTTAAACTCAGGTTCTTTTTCTTCAGAATAGCCAAAATTCTGTCTTGGCTGCTGTTGCTGGAAGTTTTGGGGTGTTTTTTCCCCATTTCCTTAGGTGTTTTTTGTTTGGTTTTTCTTTTTGTTTTTTTTTTTTTTTTACGCAATATCTCATTGCATTTTGTATAATTTTTTTACATACATGCTTTTGGACCTTTAGCTGTCAGCCTTTCTGCTCTCAAGACTCTGTCTTGTGCCTTAACACCTTTCAAAATAAAATTAAGATATGCTGAAGCGCGGTGCTGATTTAGGAGACATAAAAGTATTGTTTAAAAGGAAAACAGCTTCAACCCTGTGCTCTGTTCTGTTCCAGTCACTAGAGGGTAGGAGAGCTTCAGCTCTTCCTAGGGAAGACACAGTTCATGCTCCAGTGTGATCTCTAAAGAAAACCTCTGTGACCATCCAAAGGCAGTAAAAAATATTTCCCAGCATGCGCCCGAAAAAATCTGACAAAGCAGTATTTCCTGGTTTATTGATTCTGCTACTGCACTAAAACACTAGTACTGTACATCAATAACCATCTTTAGTTAGGAAACTCTGCTCTGTGGAAGCAGTACTAGCAGTTTGTGGCAGAACATAAAGCCTAGGAAGAAAAATTGTGTGCATGGGGAATATAGGTGTCTAGGGAAGGCACAAGAGGTTATGGAAGAATAGCCAGAGAGTATGATGGGGTAGAAAACAATGTTGCTGGACGAGATAAAGATACAGGAATAAGGAGGGCAGGGGAAATGGAGAGAGCTGTGTAATGGATCCACAAGCTTGTCTGTTTCTTGGCTCCTGAGCTGACTCTTGTTGGGTTTTGCAAGAGGAAAACACAGTAAACTTTCCATTTGAGCAGCTGAACTGAAACATCTAAATTTCTTCTCTCCAGGTTTAGGCAAATAAAAGTTTTCTATTTGAAATAGTTTTCCTGGGATTTTTTTTTTTTTAATATGCTGAACTGCAGCTGACCCCTATTGTAATATTTAGCTTTTCCTCTTCTATAAATACAGGGAAAATGACTTATTTTAAGGATGGACAAAATGAATATAACTTTCACAGCTGTTTTTTAATCTGTATTGCCTACATGAAAGAAATCTGATTATCCTCTAATTTGACCATTTTGTGTTGTCTTAATGCAGATTTGGCACATCAGTGTCCTAAATGAGTCTTTTCACATTAATCACGGGATTCTTGCTGACTTCCCAAATTTACCCCAAATGTTGATGCCATGGATACCTGTTGCAGCTCCATGTCAGACTGGCAGCAGGGCTCATGTGGGCTGTTGTGGATACTGTACTCTCTTCATGTGTGTTCTCTGAGCTCACTTGCTTTTTGAAGGAAGAGCTGCATTTCAGACAACAGCAACAACTGTGTCAGCACAAGATCTCCAGTCCAGCTCCAGTAGCCTCGTGGTCATTGCAGGGAGTATGCAGGAAGAATTCCAGCAACTCAGTATGGTCTTTTAAATCATTTTGGAGCAAGAGCTGTTGAACTGCATGATTTAGGTATCTCTTGATTATTACACAGTATATATTTTTCACTGCTGCTGGAAGGGAATCTTTGCATATTTGGGTGGATTCCCAAGACATGGGCAGCACATTCAGATGCATCATTTCTCATGGGAGCTGAGAACAGCATTGTCCTCGGTGGGAGCTGTTTTCAAGAGTGTGGCTTTCTTCTTTTCCTCGTGGAGGGTGGCATTACAAAGGGAAGAGGATGCTGTTAGGCAGCATTAATATATTCACTCATATCTGTGTATTGACAAGCTCTCCCCTGTGTTCTGCTTTCCTTTCTGGGGCACAGGGGGAGTTGGTAGCTCTCTGCTGGAGCCCAGCACGCTGATGCTCAGTACCCTTGTTTGTCCCGGGTGGCTTGAGTCTCACCCTGAGTGCCCTGCACGCTATTTCCAGCATTTGTACAGCTGAATAACCTTCAAGTGTTGAACATCCAGGAGGCAGATAAGCAGGTCTGCTTGGGGTGGATTGACCTGCAGCAGTTCAGTCCTGAAACAAAAGCGACAGAATTGCCACCTTGATAGCCTAAGCTGATTGAATAAATTGGCTGAAAGGCTGACCGGACCCAAGGGCTCCTCAAGCATCTCATCGCAGGGGAAAATCCCTCACTCTCCTTTCTTTTTTTTTTGTTTTTTTTTTTCCTGTGTGGGCTGTTAGGTTTCATTTTTGTCTGCCTCATTGTGTTTGGCTCTCTCCCCCAGTCCCCCGTGGGCAGCAGAGCTCTGCAGGGACTCGCTCGCCACAGGGTCACTCCTCGTGGTGCCAATCTCGTGTTGGTTCACTTGCCTTTCCCTCTGCCCTCTCCTCTTTCCCAAGGGGAATCTGCCTCTGCAGAAATGGTTTCTCTGCCTAATGAGGAGAGGTCCTAAGAGTCCTCCTATTTGTGTGTTGTTGTTTTCTCAAATGGCAAATTACGTGGCCCAGTTTTGACGTTGACCTCTTCGCAGGGATTGCAGCAGGCTTTCTGTTGTCCTGTCTCATCCTTTTAAATGAAAGATGGGAGAGATGGGCTCACTTCACACTTGGCCACCTCGCCGTGTCATTTAAATGTACAATTTTTCTGCATCTCTTTATTGCTTCAAAAACAAGTTTGAACTTGGGGCATGTATGTGTGTGTCAGGAAAAGAGACAGATCTGAAAGCAGCCCTGATGCACCAGAGGGGATTTGCTGGGTGCCTATAGAGGGAGATTATAGACAAATGGAGTTATCAGGGAGATTGGAGCTCCTAAAGGATTTTGTGAAGCTGGGTCAATGAGCTGGTTCTTTCCCCTCCAAAGCTCTGTCATTCTTGTTCAGCTCCTGTATTTGGCTCTGTGAAGGCAGAATATAGCCCACCTGCTCAACCTTCTTTTTTAAACCAGAATGTGATAAAAAATTGAAAGTTGATGTGAGAAACTTTTATATTAATTTTGACACCAGGAACAAGATTTTGAGATGTGATGTGAAGGCTGATTTTTAATTTTTCTGTTCAGAGCTGTGGGATGTTTTTTGGGCACATGTCCCTTCTAAGCAGTTTGGAGAACCACCATCCTCTGGTCCTTTTGTAGCAGGGTCCTGCTCTATGACCAGGCCATACTTTTGCTTCAGAGATTACTCATAACTTATCTGATGAGTTACAGTCCCAAAATCTGCAGTGGTCATGGGTTCTTAGACTTAAAAAACATCTAGTTTGTTTTAAGGAATAAGGATTTCTGGATGTTTTTGTGCTTATTGTCTGCTTTTTTTTTTTTTTTCCTGGCTGGCTTGTTTGAGGGATGTCTTTAGTTCTAGTTTTTATCCATTTTACAGCAATGAATTGCTCATAAAGGTGACCTTTATGGTGTTACTGCTTATTTGCACACAGAGCCCAGCCAAAATCAGAGCTCTATCTAGAGACAACCCTCAAATTCTGGTCTCAAGGCTACCTTGATTTCAGAAATGATGAGAGGAAAGAATAAGCAAGCTTGTCCAATGCCTTGTGCTTGGGACATGTGCCAGCTTCCATCATAAATCATGTGTTTCTTGATTTCCAGCCCTGTAGCCTGATCCCAGCTTCAGCCAACTTTTCTGTACCTCGGCAAGGCACCTTTACTTGGGTCTGGGATGTAGCCAGAGAGTGAGCAGAGGGCTTACAGGAAAATAGAGCAGGAGAGGCCTGAGGGAGCTGGCATCCAGTGTGGGAGCCCAGCTGGAAAGGGCTCAGGTTCAGCAGGGGAGGAGCTGCTGGACCTGAAGTGTGGAAGCATCACTAGCCTGGGAGGTAACAGCAAAAGGAAGAGCTGAAAAGATAAAGCACTTCAAAATTGTCATATTAAGCAGTTATATCTTCATTTTCTGGCCAGCATGGACCAGAGCTTTGGCTTTTCTGGTCTGGTTGTGAAGGCAGGTTAGGGTGTTGGTGGCTGGAGGCAAGGGAGACTGTTTGGAGTATTTTTTTCAGTGCTTGTTTTGCCTGAGTAACTTTGTTGGACTAATGGCTGTGCTCTGCTCTGCAGTAGTTTTGCCAGCTCAGAGGGAGGCTGTGAAGTTTAATCAATTAACTCTGTGTAAATCAGTTTGAAATGAGTAGGTGTGGGGTATCAGAGAGGAGGTAAGACATCTAAAATAAATAAGGCAATATCATTTTCTTGTCACCTGGGAGGCATTTTCCTTAGTGCAGACTTCCCTAGGCAGCACTAAAGTTGACTCATTGAAGGCCTGGGTCTGTGGGTCTACCACACATCTGATTTTCCCCAGACGTGCTTCCTTCCAGAAACTGAGAGTGGAATCTGAGACACTGCCTGTTTCACTGGGATTTCCATCAGGGTGGTCAGAGGAACAGCCTGCCAAATACCTGGGGAGGCTGGAGAGGTGGCCACAGAGCAAGTACAGAGGGGCTCTTTGGTGCTTCGAGGCACAGGAAATGTGCCAGACCTGCTGAGCAGACTCTGTGGGGGCGACCTGGGCATGTCCAGGAAATCCAAAGCATTCCTCATGTGCTGTGTCTTGCAGGGCTGTAAGGCAAGCAGCCTTCCCGTGCTCAGTGTGCAAAGAGCCCTGTGCCAGTGGCAGGGCTGGACTGGGGCAGCTGGGGCAGCCTGTGGAGCTGCTGCAGGTCAGCACCGTGCCCTAAACCAGCTGCAGCCCTCTTGGCTCCACTCTGCAGTGGGATGCTCTCAAGTGATGCTGGATCTCATGCAGGTCCTGTGAGCTGGAGGCCAGCACAGCCCTCTTCTGAGAGGAGCACAGGGCACTTCTGCAGCTGCACAGCCAGAGAGGGGGGAGCACGAGGCTCTTTGCTTGGGGCCACCTGTTTTGGGAGGTCAAGGTTGGTGCATTGCAATGTGTTCCAATAATACTGAGTGCAGGTGCTGATTTTTCCTGGGGCTGTGTGGGATCCAGGATGGTTTGGGTACCTCCCAACAGTCCTTTGAACTGTCAAGTCAGCAGCTACAAGGGTGGGGTTATGTGTGCTGTAGAGCTGTGGTAGGAAGGTCCTCAGCACTGAGTGACTCCCTAAAATATTGGCCTGGATGAAAAAAAGAAAAGAATCCAAGTTTGATTTGAAAACTGAGTGATAACAACTGTCTTTTGTGTTCAGCCTGGAAGCTTTGAAGAGAGCTGGATGCTTTGTTTTTAAAAGAAATTGTAACGTGGATAATAAACTTCGTCTGTTTTTTTAATTTTTTTTTTTTTTTTTTGTGAACTAACATCAAATACCTCTTCCTCCTCCGAGGAAGGAGCAGGAGGGGGGAGGGAAAATCCTTGCTCCTAAAGCAGCAAGTATATCACATCAAACATGACTATGTTAAATACTAAAATGTTCAAAGTACAAGCGAGATAGATAAAGGCTTTGATGGGAAGTGGATATTTCCCAGGGACATTACAAGCAATAATCCAGATGTTATGGTGTAATGCAATGAGTGTCCATGGATAGATGGGGAGCTCAAGCCAAGCAGCGCCTGCTGTAGGCCTTAGCCCTCCACTCCCATGCTGTTACGCCATATGGAAGCAATCTCCAGGCCCCCTTAATAGCCAGCTTTGGATTCCATTTTCACAGGGCTCATAGAGCTAAGTGGAGCTGTTTTATGGACAAGTTAGATAGAAGCCTTTCCAAGATAAACATCCAATTCGAAATTAGGACATACCAAGCTGCAAAATTATTTTAGGGCATATTTCATGGAAGCACTGCCATTTTTCTAAGGCGATTGCCAGACTGTAGAATGCCCTTTGATCCCTTGTGGACATTACTCCCTTTTTTATAAAAAGGATTTTGAAATAGTTGCAGTGTTTAGGGAGGAGTATATCTGCTGGGACTTTGAAGTATGTCCATGGGAACAGTCATGCTTTAGCTTTTTGGCCCAAAAGACGAACTTTAAAAAAAAAAAAAGAGAAAAGAAATTACATTGCAGCTGGATTTATGAATCAAAATCTCGTTTTCTTTTTAAAGGTAGGAATTTTTACCCATTGTGCCAGGAAAGCCAAACGGGGTGTTTAAATAGAAGTATATTAATATGCTTGTGGGATTCAGAATTCGGTATTTTAACCAGTAAAAAGCAAGTAAAAAATTTGTGAGTTCACCACCTATGATTTAAGAATTTTGTTGCCGGGTAATTGATCCATAAAAAGTAATCTTCAGACATCAGGTGCTTTTGCAATCGTTTTATTTAGCAACAACATTTCTTACTTGCTTTTAAAGCTAACACGTCCTGTTTTAAAGTGACTTGTGAAATCTTCTCCTCCGTCTTGCTCCCACCTGTACATGACATGATTGAAGCTCCAAAGTGTGGCGAGTTAAAAGTTGCTTCAGGAGAATAAAATATGGCAGGATTTTTACTGCGGGAAGAAGAGTGTAGCCTTGAGTTTTAATGTTTCCAGCTCACTCCCCCCCCAAATAAAGGCCTATTTAATCATCCTCTGTCCAGTAAAATATTGCCAGTTAGCAAACTGTTAGCGCAGCCGTGCTGCGCAAGATGAAGCTGCGGAGGTAACAAATGTGGCTACCAGGTAACCATAACTCCAGATAAAGAGCCTGGTGGTGTCAGTGTTTTTTCAGCAGGCATCAGTATTTTTGATTCGTGGGCTCAGTTTCTGGAAGCAGGAGCAGCAAAGGCAGCGGGCAAAGAGCTAAGGCGGGTGGCTGAGTGATGGAAGAGGTGGGAGATGCTGCTCAGCCTTTCACCTGGCTGTGGGCTTTATGGTCCTGGGCTGCCTCCCCAGAAAGGACAGACCCATGTTTTATGGATGTAGCTGGAGATGTTTTAAGAGTTTACTTTAGTTTCTCCCCTGCTCCGTTCCCCATTGCTCTGCCGTGCCTTTCCCTGAGCCAAGGTACCAGATTGCTCTCAGTGCTCGAGGTCTGCTCTTGCCAGAGCTCAGCCAGGGTAGCTGAAGGCGACTTCTCTGGTGGTTTAAGCAAACCCTGCTGATTTTGCTGTGACATTGAGCACCATCCCTTCACAGGGACTGTAGTCGGGCACAAAATCCATGGCATCCTACTGCCTTCCACTGCTTGCTTATCCTTAGGGAAGCATGGTGTCTCTCTCACTCCTGCTGTGCTTTCACAGCACAGTTAACGTGAGCATGAAAATGTGTTTGGGCCTTGAAACATTTCGTGTTGCTGCCTTGCTTTGCAGTCGAGTTTCACGCGAAACATGCGGCTCTCGGAGTCCCTGCGCAAGAACCAGCTGTGGAACGGGCTGGTCACCATCACCCTCTTGGAGGGGAAGAACATGCCCAGAGGGGGCTTGGCTGAGATCTTTATTCTCCTCAAACTGGGAGATCAAAGATACAAGAGCAAGGTAAGCATTAAGGATTTCCTTAAGTTGTCTGAAGTCAGTTAGGTGCTTGGTGCTTCTTTTACTGGTGTTGCTACCTCAGATGGAACCATTCTTGAGACTCTTTTAGATAAGTGAGTTCAACACCAGGAGACCAGACCAGAAGCATTAACATTTCACTCTGTTTTGATGCCAGTAGAGAAGGAGCAAG
Source organism: Buphagus erythrorhynchus (assembly GCA_013400855.1). NCBI lineage: Eukaryota > Metazoa > Chordata > Aves > Passeriformes > Sturnidae > Buphagus > Buphagus erythrorhynchus. Next base: position 13,609 of record VZTT01035798.1, on the reverse strand, counting down.
TTAGGAATATTGTGTGTTATCACTGTTTTGTGCATTTAACTTACTCATCATGTTGATGGATGTTTGACATTAATATGAAATGAAATAAAGCTACATGCATCACACATGTGTTTTGTTCTCTGCCAATACAGAAGTCGGGCTTGCAATGTTAGATCTGCTGGAAAAGTAGACCTGAAATGGTTTCCAGTGCAGGGGAATTATAACTCTTTTAAAGTATGTTTCTTGAAAAATATGTTACATGTTGCAGAACCTGCCCCCAAAACAGATAAAATGTTCCATGGTTTTGATACTAATTTTTATTCTTCTAGGCTCTGTTTATCTGTATACAGTTCAGTTATATAAGAATCTAAGAAATGAATGGTGTTCCCAAGGATACACATTTCATCTGGAAAGTCTAATAAGAAAGGCTATAATTAAAATAATACTCTTTTGGGGGAGCAAGAGCTCTGCATGTCATGAACTGGAAGTGCAGAGGAGGAGGAAACAAACCTCCTCCTGTACAAAATGTACAGAGCAAGTTCACAGAACATAACATTTGGATGTAGGCGCATCTGAAACCTGCACTCTGTCCCTCACATCAGACCTCAAACCAAGGTCATGATATGTTTTTTATTTAGAAAAGTAGTTTTGAAAAATAACAAATGGTTTAGTTACTTTTGAATAAATAGATGTTATTCCCATTACAGTCCCTTTTCATGTGTCTCTTTAATGGCTAAAGAAATAGATGTGCTGTGAATCTGCAAGGCTGAGCTGTTTGCTTAACACAGAGGGTGAAAAAATACTGCTCTGGGTTCCTTAATTCATTCAAACCTGTTTCCAGGTGATTGTCCTCAAAAGGGTTATTCCTGATTTCTTCCAGTGTGTGATGGAGGATGATGACCACAGTCCATTGCAAGTGGAGCTTGTGGGGTCTACCTTGTATTTCAGAACTTTTCCAGCCATTCATTCTGATAACAACTGTATATTTATTTTATTGAGAGGGAGGAAAGAGAATATTTAGGAAGATGAGACTGTATGTGATGGGCTGGGGAGCTTTGGTTGGAATGACATTAGTACTTGATGCTCTAACATCCAGCCTTGTTCTGTAGAATTGATTTATTTTTTTCTTTTTGATTTACTGTGAAAATAAGTACTGTTGAAGAAAAGTAAATATTATAACTGCATGTTTTCTAGACACTGTGTAAGAGTGCAAATCCTCAGTGGAGGGAACAGTTTGATTTTCACTACTTCTCTGACAGGAAGGATATGTTGGACATTGAGGTGTGGAGAAAGGATAACACAAAGCATGAGGAGCTTTTGGGAACGTAAGTTGGGTTTGTGTTAGATTTTATTTCTGGGGTGGGGGGGAGAATGGGGTAAGTACAAAAAATAAAGTGATTTTGACTCTTTTTTATTTTTTTTTTAACTGATCAATTTGTTTTCATTACCAGCATCATAATGTATTTTTCTGTCCTTATTCCAGTCATGTCCAGGTTATGTTTACTTTATATTTATTAAAACCTATCAATAGGAAATTGATCAGCCAAAATCTGAATGCAGAGACACCCAAGCTGCCTCTAAAACCTGAAATACTGAGGGAGCTCAGTGGCATCAAGAGGCAGGATTTTTCTATATTTTTGTGGTGATAGTGCTCCACATCTTTATATGCTCTGCTGGTGCCAGCCCAGGGATTTTGTGCTCCTTTTGAGAGTGGTGTCCCTTTTTTTCTGTTTGCACTTTGATGGTGTGTTCTTCTAAGATTCTTTAATTCCATTCCACTCTATCTGAATTTGTACAGCGTTGTTTTCTTAGCAGTACTTCTCTCTTCCTTGCTTTGGCTTTCACCATCTCTGCAAACAACATCTGTGCTGTTGGGTACATGCAGCAGCACCAGGAACCATTCACTTTACTGGAACACCCTCTCTGGTCTGTCCATGCTCATCTGCTGGCAGGATCATTGCCACAACTCTGAATTTCCTGAGGGTGGGACCCTGCCTGCAGTTGTTTGCTGCTCTCACCTGGCCAGGGTTTCACAATGTGCTGACTAAATAACAGTAACTCATAAGAACATTCTCTTACTTTAGGCATTCAAATGGTTTGAGACTATTCACTGAGAAGAACAATGCCCTTTGGCTCTACAAATGTTTGTGGTTTTGCAGAGCAGGAAATTCTTTCTGGCTGAGTGCTGTTGCTCATCACATGGAGAAGTGGCTGAAGATGAATCTGTTCCTTCCATTCTCACAGTTACTTCCATTACTTCTGATATTCTGTTTAGAGTTAAGAAATAAAGCAGTGTTTGCAGCTTGCCTCAAGTCAGTCTCTGATGCTGGAGCAATTCTTCCTTAGGTTTTTCTCCTTTTTAATTTTTTCCTAGGCTTTCCCTCCCTTTTTTTTTTCCCCTATTGGTTTCTGGTAGGTGATGTTTAGTGTGGCAAAAGCTATCAGTGAAATGCTTATTCTGTTCAGCAGTGGTGAGGTCTGTGTGTGGATTTACCTTAAAGTAAATCTTCCAGGGTAAATCCTTGGACGTGTTCAAGGCCAGGTTGGATGGGACCCTGAGCATCCTGGTCCAGTGGAAGGTGTCCCTGCCTGTGGCAGGGGGGTTGGAACAAGATCATCTTTAAGATCCCTTCCAACCCAAACAATTCCATGATTCTATGTTAAAATTTATTTGCAATGTCTATGTGGAGAAAAAAATTTTTGCTTTTGTTGTCTTAAGCACAGCAAATTGGCTGTAGCATCAAAACAGGAAAAAATACACTAGTTTTTGAAGAGCAAGAACGGATAAACACCAAGTGCATAATAACAGGTATTGTTTTTACAGTGTAGAAACTTTTTGACACCCTATAAATAATATTTTATGAAGGGTTCAAATGCAGTCTAATCTGGAAAAGGATTCTGTTGGAAAAACAGCATTATGAGGTGCCATGTTTATTGTCTCCATGATTTCCAAGTTGAGTTTTGAGATTTCTGGATTTCACAACATCATTGTAAGAAATAGTCTTTAGTAAAATATTTGTGGGTTATAGTCGGTCATTACACACAGCAGTGCAGCCAGCTGCCCTCAAATAATTTGCATGGCTTTAAGGAAAAAGCAAAATTTTCTGGATCTGACTTAATAATTTTGTGGTCAATTTATGAATAGAGTTAGAATTCATTATAGTCTCTTCCAGCCTGTTCAAACTCCAACTGTGTTAATTAAACCTTTAAATATATGCATGTTTTTAATATTTAATATTTAACTGAAGCTGGAGGTGCTCACAGTGGAGTCAAAATTTGATAATCCTGATGCAGAACTTTTGTGGCACAGAGACTCCTGTTAATTCCTTTAGACCCAGGGTTTCAGATGGTATGGGATGCCTTAAGACACTGGAATATGGTTCTTCTCCCAGGCATAATTTGTTTTCAAGGTAAAATATTGTTCTTGAAATAGGATCTGAAGTGTCTGTGGAGAGCATGGAACATGCAGAATAAGGAATGCCTTGGACCTCTGGTGCTGAACACAAACACCTGGGGTGTTTGTCTGCTTCTGAATTAGTGAGGAAACATTTCATGTCACCCTTCTATCACAAAACAAACCCTCACTGTCAGTGCACATCACCAGCTAAATTATTACATTCAGCCTACCTGCAGTCTCCTTAGAGTTTCAGCTGGGTCCAATTTCTCTTCCTCACTTTAAATCCCTCAGCCTGGAGTGGTTCAGCTGCAGGCTCTGACACTGAGGGCTGGCTGCATTTTGGTGCTGGATGAAATAATCCCTCTATTTAGTCTGCACAGGACTGTTAATAACGTTTATGGAGTGCTTTTTGTGTCCTTTGGGATAAGAGGCATGCTGTAAACAGGAGACAATGTTAATGTGTATGAATAAACAAAGGTGTTAACGTGTGCAAAATTTGTCCAGGCAGAGTTAAATTGTTTATGCCAGGTTGTTAGAGAGTGTTTCTGCATCAGGGGATATGTTCTGGAAAAAGAGATGCTGCAGAACGTTGGAGGATTTTCCTTCACATATTTACCTCAAGAAAGAGATTTTACAAAAATTGCTAAAGTTAAGACCATGAGCTCTGAGACTGGAGTGCATCCAATATCTTTATGATGAATGCCTCCAGGAAGCTGTCTTTGCAATAAAAAACAACCCGTGTTTTAAAGGCTGTGCTGTTGGGATGGAACAGTAAAATCCCCATTATGGCTGCAACCAAAACCTTCACTTAAATCTCACCAGGCTGTAGGATGAATCAGAA
>VZTT01035796.1:103029-125627 GCA_013400855.1 Buphagus erythrorhynchus | reverse complement strand
TTTTTTTTTTTCCCTTTTCCCCCCTCCCTTTTACTAGAAAGACAGCTCTTCTGCTTCCCCTTGAACATTTTATAGTAATTTTACAAAGCTGTACTTTGAGCCGGACTCATAACATAACTAATTCCTCCTTGCTCCCCTTGAAAAAATGAGTCATAAATGGGACATACAAGCACCTGGTTTACCTGAGAGAACATAAATTTTAGGTAGCTGCTGCTAATTTCATGTCCTAAAATGCAATCCTTATCAGATTCAGCTAAAGTAAATCAAGGTGCAAACAGACAGGAGGAAATAGCCTTGTTTTGACAGGAACAGGAATAACCTGGAGTGTGCTTGCTCCTGAATAAAGCAAAGGTGGCTATTGATTGAATCCAGTGCACTGGGATGATTCAAATGAAGCACCAGATTTAGGTCTTGATGATCAGATCTCAGTCACAGAAACTCTTCTGAGAGCTTGCACGCAAAGCTGCTTGTATCACTTGCAAATGTGTGTTTATGGCAGCTTTTCTGCTTGTCAGAAGAGAGAAATAGCTCAGAGAGAGCTCAAAACCACAAATAAAAGCTGTCAATTTTGTGTTTGAAAGACACAAATAGAAGCTGTCAATTGTTTATTTGTTTACAAGAGGGCAAACTGGCTGGGAGAAAAAGACAATGAGAGAAAACTGAATAGGGGATTGTTCAGAGGAAAAGGCATTCATAACCCTAAAGGAGATATTCTTCAGAGCTGAAATAAATGCCGGACTTCTAAAACTCAGCAGGCCTTTACTGTCTGCATGTATTTATTAAATCCTGTGAGAAAAAGCAGAGTTCCCTCTATGGTCTAGGCTCACATCTGCTATCACATCTGAGGGTTGGGCTCACATCTTTACAGCTGAGCTGTAAAGACAAAAAACAGAGATTCCTACTCCAGACCCGGAGCTGACAAATAATTAGAACATCCTTTTTAGCAAACATGCCCTCGAGAAGCTTATCAAAAGCTGCAAAAAGAACTTAACTTATATTTTTGACTATAAAAATGTTTGTTTAAATAGATATTATTATTCAGGATTTTTTTTTCAATGTGGGTTGGATACATAGCCAAGCACACTGTAAATGGCATATTCTGTTGACATATTCTTGCAGTTGTTCCATGATTCACCGTTCAAAATGCTCCAAATTTCAAAAAGGCTACAGGATCTAAATCTCTAAGATTGGCCTTTGTAAGAAAGTTTTGAAATATTGAATATTTTCAAATATATAATCTATTTTTTCGCTTTTTATTTTTGAATTCACAGACTATAAATAGCAAGGAACTCTTGCTACTTTTACCTGTTTCTGCCAAAGCTTCTGTGGGGGGGGTTGACACTTAGATCATAGATGAAGGAAGGAACACACAATCTCTTTTCCAATGACAGAGATATTTTCAGGAATATAAGAGCTATTTTCATTCTAGAAATGATTGACTTATCTCCTTCAAGTGGCAAGTATCAACTGGCAGCAATTATCTTTGGAAGGAGGAAGTTTTCAATTTTAGGATGAGTGAGCACCATCTGTAATTTCGTGCCTTCAGGTTGCCTTAACTAAAAAGTTAAGTAAGTTAAAGCCAAGAAAAGGGAAGAGGGGGGAAAAATAAAACAAACCAAGACTAAAAAAACCCCAAAACTTTAATTATTTCCAGCAAAACAAGTCTTTTAGCCTTTTGTTTGCAGATATTATTATATAGATATTATATATTGCAGGTATTCCACAGATATTATGCTTGTGGAATGGTTGTAAGTAGTGCTCTTTTTTTTTTTTCCTAGCGTTTTCTGAGTTTGTTTGGAGTATTAGTGCTACAGCATTGTGAGGATGAACTCCAAATGTCATCATTTTGAAATCCAGGGCAGATGATGGATGATCTTGAACACTGTTTATAAACAGAGGGCAAATACAGAGCCAGCATAACAGCCTGGCTTGTCTTTCCTCCTTAGAAGCATCAAAAATATATAAGACATATTGGTTTATTCAGAAAAGAGTTCTAGAAATTCAATTTTAAAAGCATATCATTTTACATAAGAAAAAAGCCCCACGCATTCACACTGAAAGATTTCCCCCCCACATAAAGGAAATGTTTCTTTTTTGATCTTCATACAAAGCATTTCAGCAACTGGCAAACTGCAAAACCTATCACTTCTGTGGGAACAAATAACTAAAAATGGGCTCTTATCTGAATCTTACCCTAACTCCCAGGCAAGCTGCGATCTTGCACCACCCCATTTAAATCCACACAGGCCAAGAGAGGCCAGTGGGAAAGAGACCAAGCACAAGAGTGGGACTTTATGAATTCTGCTCTGTGATTGAAGCTGTTATTTTACTCAAGTTTTCAAAATACTTGGTCATGAGCAGATCTTCTGAGGCTGACGTAAGAATACATTATCTCTCAAATCCAGCCTCTATTTCAAACCTCTTTTCCTCCCCTATTTCAATTCACTATTTGTATGTATTTTAATGTAGTATTTAATTTTAAATTGTGGACACTCTATTGGTTAAAGCTAATTCTCTTGTTTGACTGCAATATGAGTTGATGCTGATATAATTATATAAAATGTGAGAAATAAAAAAATACCATGAAAAAATAAAAGGTGTGGTAAAATGGATGAGGCAAAATTAACACCCATAGAAGATATAATCTTTATCTCCACAGCTGTGATAGCAACATTGGCCATAAATCTCATCTATGAGGTTATTAATAAGATAAATCCTTTGTTGATGGCTTGAGCAAATTAGTTGGCTCAAAATGCTCATTAGAACATTGTTTGCTCAAAGATGAAACAAAGAATTCTATGAGAAGGAGATTTCCCATAAAGAATTATGGGAGAATTATATGGAGAAGAAGAACAGAGCAATTCTGGGCCTCTCTACCAGGGGCACCTGCATCTGTCACTTTGGCACCAATTCAGGCTCTCCAGTGACTTTCCAGAGATTCTGAGAGCTATGGAATCACAGGAGGCAATGGTCAGTGTCCAACATCCCCCCCATCAACTTGCATAATTGGTACACTTTGTATTTTCACCTGCAAAGGTCAGTGGTTTCAGGAAACAGTCAGTAAGAAGCTCTTTATAAAAATATCACAATTAGTCCTTTAGATCAATATAATCAATGATTTCTTGGTAACTGCTCAGTAGAAAATTAAAAACGTGTGTAACACTTTGCTTTAGATAAAGGGGAGATGTTTTAGATATAAAGTATATAGGGATGATGCCAATCTCCTCAGTTCTGAAATATTCTCATATACAATGACATCTTCACGATCCAGGGACATATAAGCCTTAAGGGTGGCACTCCCTGCGACAGGCAGTCTTATGTCTATTGTATTTTACAGGCTAAACATTTTTCAAAACTAGAGGGAAAAAATTCTTTAACTTCTTCCTGTGCTCACAATTAAAATCTATCCAGTTTCATTTCTTTCTGCCTTAAAAGCGTTTGAGTTCTGCCATCTTTGCTTAGGGTGAAGTGCAGTTGACTTCATTAATTGTGCCAGTTATTTTCCTTTGAGTGAAACACAACTAAGACAGGTTATATTGCCTGTCCTCAGCTGCACTTTATACTGCAGCTTTTTTTTCCTCTTTACAAATGCAAGGTGTGAATGCAAAATAATTGCTGAGTGGGCTGTTTTGTATCCTAACAAAATATAGCGAGTGACAGGGAAGTTTTATGGTATAAAAGAAAAATAAATAAAAGAAACATGCAGTACTTGGAATGGAAGGAGCCATAGAGAGACAGAGAAAGGAAATTATCCTTTAGGAATCTACCATGAGGACTGTTATGCTGTTAGTACTTAATAATATTTCTGGAGAAAGAAAACTACATTTTCCCAGTCATTTTGCTGGCATTTTACCTTCCCAATTAAATTTTAATAACAAACGGAGTTCCTTTGATATGTTTCAGTCAATTCCATGGGCTGTTTTAAATTCTGTGTCCTCTAATAAGACCTTTAATACATCTACTTATGGGAAATGGAGAGGAACAAGAGTTCAGATCATAGATTTGAATAATTGTCTCATCATAATCTTCGATGCAGTGACAGCAATTGACATCACTAGTAGCTGTGTCCATGTTATTCATTATTCCACTCTGTGTGGTTGGGAAAAGGGGATGTTTCCCAATTGACTAATGGCTTTAGTAACCTCCCTTGCATACATATTTTTCAAGGTTTCTAGAAACCTTCAGGTTCAGCTGCCAAAAATTGAAACCAAACTGAAATTACATTCAGCCCCTGTTTCAAGTCTAGCTCCATTTCAGTATCTCCTTAGGAAAGGATAAATAAAACAGCTGCAAACAGAGTTGGAGGGAGGAAGGTGGAGGACCAGAATCAAGAGCACCAGCTGTGGGTACCCACTGCAAAAATATTTAGAAAAAACTAGGGACTACCTATCACTTCTTCCCACCTGGTTAAAAATCTTCCTTTTGCCACTGACATATCAGACAGTCCTACAAATTATTGGCATTTTGATTTCCACTGTGTCATTTCTATGGCTGAATATTCAGCCGTATCAAACAATTAATCAATCCTAATATTGAGGTGATCACGTTCAAGCACATCTCTCTTTTCAAATATGTTCTTAGTATTGTGGCATTTTCAGACTGATAATATATTAAAATTATATCAATACATAAATATATCAGCAAAGCTGCTTCCTTTTTAATACAGATTTCCTTCTGAGAATTCAGCATCTATTTCTGGATAAGTTTCTGCCATCATAATGCTATTTATTTGAAATATCCTGAATTTTGACCATATGGACATTTTCCCTCAAGGTATTTGAAGATATTTGTAATTGTAGGGTGGGATGCTGTTATGGATTAAAAGGTGATTAAGTTGTGTGAAGAAAAGAGGATAAAATGTTCTGTCCTCTGCAACACAGTTTAAAAATATTAAAGTTCCTTATCAGGGTTTTTAAAAGTACATTTTATACAGCATTTTTCAACACTGAAAGATCTGAGACAAACATAAAATTTCGTGAGTTTTCATGAGTCTGTGATTATTTGTAAAAAAGTGAGGAGAATTTAAAAATACATAATTAAAGAATGATGAAAAAGAATTTTGAAATTCAAAGATAAAAACCAAAATAAATTTGATGTCTCCTACAATAAAAGACAGGGAATAATTTGATTTGTAATGAAAGCAACTTTCTTTGAACCTGAGAATTCTTTGGTTAAAAGGATATTTCCAACAGAACTGAAGGACAATGCTAGCTTAAAAATTAGCCAATAATTATATTCTAAGTATCAATTGTCAATGCAATAAGTATGTGATGTCACTGTCATTACAATATAAAAGCAGATTAAACTTATATTGTCCTACAGCAGAAGATACAAATTCAATGGAAATATGAACTACAGTTACCAAATGATAATAACCTAAAAAATCAGACAAAATTATTAGCAAGATACTGGCAGAAATGTTGAACTGTGGGTAAATAGTCTCATATCTTCTCAGCCAATCCCAAATTTAGAGATTTGTGATTTGACACCAGAACAAAATTTGTTTAAATTTCAATTATTAGTATTATGGACAGGAGATTTTCTAAATTACTGAAATTTGACCAAGCCAGGCACCTGCTTATGTAGCCAATAAATATATTTCATCACTATGGTCGCAAAAACAAATACTGACTAGTAAAATGTGGTTAAGTGAAATGAAATGATTGAGAAATAAAATGACACACAGTCTGAATTGCATTAGCCACCAGAATGCTTGAGCAAAAATGGATTTAACTGGATGAACTGGTGGAGTTTGCTGTCTTTACTGCTATAGCAAAATATATTTTCTTCTAATTTAAACTGCAGGACCTGGGAGCAATTCCTATATCCTTGATCAGGGACTTCAGTCCTTGCTGCCACATCAGAGTAAGATCTATTCTGAATCATTCCCTTCCTGTAACTTCATTTCCATTGAAAGAAAACTTAAACGTGTGCATGAGCTGAACCGAACCACAGTTTTATGAAATTCATCTGTCCTCCATTCTGCCTTTCCTTTGTTCTTCATTTTCCTTCAGGAAGTCCATTAACACTCACAGAAAGTACCTTAGAGTCAACTATAAGTTACTCTATAACTAAAACTGACAAACAGAAAGGCAACTTGTTTAGATGCTGAATGTTTGGACACAGTGGAGTGTTGTCAAATCTTTTTTTGACTTATAGATCCCCTAAATTTTTCCTTTGATGGAAAAGACACTGTGTAATAAATCTGATCTACTGACTATAGACTCTTGTTCCAAATCCAGTGGTGGGCCACAGGTGGAACAAAATCCCATTATTGTATAGCAGGTTCCAGAGTAATTTACAATTAACCTGAGGAGTACACTGCACCACCCGTGCTTGACAGGAATTTCGCCATCGCCGGAGGTTTATGGAGAGTCAGATGTTTCCTTTTGGGGACAAATCTTTCAGTAGGAGTCAAGAAAAGTTAAGTTTGAATAATATGTGTATTTTGAGTCTGATCCAAAGCACACTGATTGTCAGAGGGAGCATTTGCCCACATGTTCCTCTGCTAGCAAAGACAACTTTTGTAAGAAGCAATCAGTTTAATGACTTAGAGTATAAATGGATAGCATGAGGTCACAAATGTATTTCCTTCGTGTCCCCTGCAAATCTGTGGTTCTTGCATGGCACAGCAGTACATATTTAGAGCCAGACAGGCTCCTTACAGAGGTGCACTGCCATCCTCTATAACCTACAGTGGCAGGACTCAGTTTTATGTGAAAAAAGGTATATTTAAAATTAGTAGACATGTACTGAAGCCAACATTGATCCTGAGGCCAGGAAACATCTCAGCAGTGACACAACTTCACAGGAGAGGTGATGGGTTCTCTGTCTTGTAGTGACATCACACCCAGGCTGGATTTCACCGTGTACCCAGAGTGATGTAAATGTGCACTTAAATTACAGGCAATGAAGTGTGGTATAGATGAAAAAAACCCCTTTAATTTAAATCTGTAATTTAAAATTTAGAAACATCTTTCTGAAAGTAGATCCTGAGTTTCTGCTTCCTGTAAAATGATGTATTCCAATCCTGGTGGAATCAATTATCTTAATTCAATTGAAGAACAAGTGAAGTATACTGAAAAAAAAATTCTTTTTGACTCTATGTCTGTACTATTAGAGGATGAGAGAAGGAAAAGTTACATAATTCCTTAGGACACGTAACTGAGCCTTTCCCAGCTCAGGGGTACCTGGATGCTGTGAATCTCAGTTTCCCCAGAGCATGTCAGCATCCCTACCTAATTCCATTGCTGTGCAGTTTTCAGCCTGTAGTATGAGATCACATACTACATACTGTAGTATGAGGTCTCCTAACTTAAAAATTGCTATAAATTACCCACAAGCATCACGGCTGTTTGCTTTTTCAGGGGATGTGCTCATCCCTAAAGAATGTCTAGGAACTATAAATAAGCCTTAACCACCTCATGACTGAACTGGTGGAATGAGAGATGGCAGTAAGAAGTCAAATGCTTTCACTATACACCATAAGTATTTTTTCAGTAAAATAAACTCCACATATTTCAGGACTTAAGACATAGAGGCTCAAAAAATCCTATGTGAGGACAGCCCACTTTGGTGAATAATCACATTTTGGAAAAATGCAGGATAAATTTCAGGATGGGCAAAAGTGTGTTGACTTTCACAGACATTTTGTATAAGCAGAGGAGTTACACCATTGGTGTCAGAGGGATCAAGACTTGAATATGCCTCAGGGGATGGAACCACTGTCACTTTTGGCCTTTGCTATCCCACCAGAAGATGTGAGCAATCCTTGCATTCCCAGAGCCCACTGGAGTAGCAGCTTGTGGCAGCAGATATTGAAAAGGAGTAGCTGAGCTTGGAAAAAACACAAATCTCATCTCTTTGAGATCAGAGGAGCTGATTTTGACAACAATTTCACAGTGCCCACTTTAGGAGTTTATCCAGCCTTTTCAGAGCCCAACAAATGCAAGGAACAAATTTCAATCCCAACAAATGCAAGGAGCAAAGTGAACCTATGCTCATAAAACCAGCCTTTCTGTTGTATCTGGGAGTATGTATTAGCAATTTAAAGAATCCAAGGTCACAAATTAGAACTTTACTCCCCTTTATCCCCAGATTACAGGAGTGCCAAGAGGCCAAGTTTAAGCACGATCGTGTTCATTGGGAGCTCTACTGACCCTCAAGCAAACAGGCTCTTGAATTGTAGAGTTAACACCCTGAATTAAAACCAGCAGCAGAACAGAGGCAGCCAGCAAAGCCAAGGAAGGAGAGATACAAGTTATTTGCATAAATCAGCTCTGGAAGGAGTTAGTAAAACCAAAAAACAGAAACATTTTTTGTTCGCTGAAAGCAACAGGCAAAGCATGGTCTAAACCAAAGTGGAATCCACCTTTGTTCAGCACTTTGAGATCTAAATGGGAGATCTAGAATGTGGAGGTTTTTCTTCAGAAAAAATGCAAATCAGCATCCACAATAAATATTAAAAAATCCATCACTGCCACCCTTCAGAAAAACCCAAACGAGTCACACCATGTGGACAGTTCTGGATTGCAGCAGACCTCTGAAGAAAGGGCATCCCTTCCAGCAGAGCACTGAGATGGGATTTGATAGATACTAATGGTAAATAACTTTTTTTTGGGGTAGGTGGATATAGGACGATGTTCAAATTTATTATTTCATAGCTCGTGGATATAAATTTTAGGTAGAATAACCCTAACTGATTTATAACTGCAGATTTTTGTTATCTTATCGTCTATTTCTTTTAGGGGGGTCACATGAATATTAATCTTTCCCTAAAAATAAAAAAGTCCTTTGTGAAAAGAAGTATGGCATTGTCACAGATCCTACATTCACTCAGAAAGTATAAATATAAATTCATACATTTTAAAGAATTTTTAAGTTCTTAGGCAAGCTTTTTCCTGTTGCTTTCAAAAGGGGAATTGTGAAAAACCTCCAACAGCTGGGTAATTTTTCTTGAAGACAAAAATTTTTACCTGTGAGGGTGGTGAGGCCCTGGCACAGGTTGCCCAGGAAAGCTGTGGCTGCCTCTGGATCTCTGGAAGGGTCCAAGGCCAGGCTGGACGGGGCTTGGAGCAGCCTGGGACAGTGGAAGGTGTCCCTGCCCATGGGGGAATGAGATGACCCTTCGACCCAAACCATTCTGGCATTCTGTGATTTAATGAAAAGACTGAATAATTAACTGATAGCATGATTTTGGAAAGTTTGATGAAATTGGATTTCTCATTTATGCTTTTTCCTTCAGCATTTGATGTATTTTAGGACTCAGAACCTCTGTTAGTTTCACAGGCTTGCAAGAACTCAGAGATGATGTTCTACAGCAGACTTTCCTCCGAAGGTATTAATGAGCTAAAAGAATTCTACCCGTCATTGTTTTCTTCTTTTGCTCTTGTTCATCCTACAGCCAGGAATATTAAGTATTTTTTCATGTGTTTCTTAGATTAATTTGAAATTCAGGTTTTCCAGCTCTATCTCAGAGCACAGAGAAACCCTTTTTCCACCCCTGAAACAAAGCGCTTCTTACTTCAGCCTTGCTGTCTTGCTTTTATTAGTCTTTCTAAAAGTCTAATGAAATAACTGAGTGATGCAGTTTGGCTGCTATTCAGCTGAACTCAGGGACACAGAGAGAGAGAGTGCAAGTGTACCCAAATGAAGAGAAGGTACTTTTACATTATACAAATAATCATCATTAGTTGTGTTTCCAGTCAGCTGCTGGATCCAAAGGCTTCTTTCCTCAGGAAGGTGAATGAAATTGTGGAAGAGTGAGGCACTCTGACAGTTCTAACAAGCCAAAATTAATCTAAAATTATTTTGTTCTCATCTTCAAGAAAAGAAGGCCCATAAGAGAGGTGTTGATGTCCTATAGAATACGTCACAACATCCTAACTCCTCCCTATTTCTGTCTGGAGAAAAATCTTCATCTGCAGTCTCAAAACTGTGGCTGAGAATCTGAGCTGGAGCTTCCATTTTCCTCACCTGCTTGTGAGTTTTGCACCCACAACCATAGTACACTATTAAAGTTGTAGATGCGCAAAATCACTGAGGGAGGACTCCATACAAAGCCACTGTGCTGTAAGAGCAAAGCACAGACATATTTTGGCAAGCCAAGTGTTCTGGTTTGCTAAGTAGGCCACATTTAAAAAGATTATTTTGTGTATTTACAAAGGGCAAGTAGATATAAGCTAATAAGCCCCCAATTCTGAAGAAAAGCAAGACTGACCACACCAATTTGGAATCTGGCCAAAGCCCTAAATATCACGTTGCTCTCACGAGTCTGTAACCATCTGACCCTTATGAATGCTGGGGTAGTACAACCTCACCAAGTCCACGGAGCTCTGCCTAACAGGTCTAGCCCTTTGTTTGATTACATTTATTTTCTCACAACCACTGCAAAATTCAAGAACTACTCCATCCAGTTTGGTAAGAGGGGGAGAAAAAAAATCAGCATTTAAATGGTCAGAGCATCAAGTTACAGCTTTCCAGAGGGAAATCCAGCAAAACATGGGCTGGCCAAATCTTGGCTGTGCATGACATCACACCAGAAAGAGTTGTGATGGAGTTTTTAGTCCAATCATTCCTAAGGAAAGCTCACAGGTTCCTGAGAATATTCATGTGAATTCCAGCCTAGCTTTTTAGCCAATGAGATGAAGTGCTTAAATTTATCTCATCCTGGGACTGCGGGACAGTAACAAGTTTAATGTTTGCCTCACAACTACTTATAGCTGAGTAGCAGGACAGTGCTCCTAAGTGTTGGCACTGTTTTTCCTATTTAGACTGTGCTAGGAATTTGAAGGGAAACCTGCTCCTCTGCCACGTTCCTGTTTTGGACAGGAGCAGGAGACCACCAAGAAAAGAGATGGGGCACTGCACAAACAAGGTTTGTGACTCGATAGCTTGGCTCCCTCTCACTTTACTGGTGCCTCTCTCCTCACACAAACCAGGCTCCAGTCCAGTCCAGTTTTGTGTTCCACTGCAAACTCTGCAATTACACAAAGCTGCAAAACAGCTTCCAAATCCCAGTGTGAGTTTTATAAATCATGATAAGGCTGTGGAGTTCATTTTTATTTACATAACATTTCAGGCAATCGACATAAGCGTTTGTAATTTGTATGGAGGAACGTCGTGGTGGTTCAAAGGCACACATGGGCACATGGACAATCCTCCAGACAGACTTAGAGGCAGTTGCTGCTACTTGTTCAGTGCAAGAGAAAAGCACAGCCTTCTCTCTCCATGTTCTTATATGTGCTTGGCTTTCAAACATGTGAACAGTGCACACAGGCACAGTGTTTTGTCAAAGGGAAGAGAAAGGGACACATTCCACAGGGATTTCATGGATTGTATTAATTTCCAAACCAAGCTCATTTAATTAGGGTGAGAAGGAAAAGGGCAGGAAGAATAAACACCACAGGCAATGGCAAAAAAAAAACTTACAATAAGATATGCTTGCTCCCTTAAGCAATGGCCACCAGGATCAGCCACACTACACAAATATTCCAAGCCACAGCAGAAGGGGAAGAGTATATTAAAATAAAAATCAGCCACACACTGCCTTTGACAACAGACTTGAAAGAAGAACCAACGGAGGTCACACATCACCCCTCTGACCCATGAGCAGCACCCCCATGGCCCAGAGAAGCAGAGCAGCAGCAGCAGCAGCACAGCCTCCCCTCTGGCACAGTGCTAAATGCTGTAAGGCAGGAGTCAAAGTCCAATAAAATAAAATGCCCAACTTGATAAATGGTTGATCCAGACGAGAGCTCTTCTGGGCCCCGTGTTAGTCTTGGCAGCACCCTTGCCAATGCAACCAAAATGGAGAACTCTTCAATTCATGCTGAGTTCGCAGCAGTACAGGCTTATTTTAGCGTAAGCACCTGCCCTACAGACCAGGGAATCACTTCAAGAGGAGTAGGAAGACAATTCAGCAAGGATTCGTTCAAGTTTATGAAAGCAGAAGGAAGGACAGACTTCCTACAGGGGAAAAAATACTGGACAGCATGTCTGTATGGGCTCTGGGATCCTCTCCCACTTGCAGCTCCGAGTTCTCTGCTGATGACAGTCCTTTGGGGAAGGAAGGATACATCTCTTGTCATCCTGACATCTCTTGTCTCTTACAGCTGGTGAAGGGTCTGTAAGAGCATGTGGCGAGCAAATGAACAGGAGTCAAGAGCACGGTTGGGTCTGTAGAAAGAAGAGAGATTTAAAATACTGAATTTAAGAGTGGCTTTGTGTCTGCCTTTAACTGAGCAAATAAACACTAAAACCTATAAAAACCTAAAACCTTTAAAATGTATGCACCTCTTGGGGCGTGGGCTTCTGTGGACATCTTTTCATAACTGCCTCTGAAGGCCTTCATATAAAGATCCCCTTTTATATTACCTCCTCACTAAAATTATCTTGGGTTTCATTTCCAGGTTGAGAAAAAGGCAACAGGGCCACCTTCCAGAGTGCCTTACAAACAGCCCACAGAACATGCAGAACATCACCTGAAAGGGCCCAAGACAGAGGCTGCAATAGCTTAAGTCAGATTTACACCAAATAATCTGCTCCCTGAAATTAAACCATGAAAATACACTCACAGCAGGGTTAACATGAAGCTAAATTTCTGTAATGTTTCCATTGCCTCCCAGTAATGTATAGTTCTGTTTCTGCAGGCTAATTTCTGGCTCAGCATCACTGAAACTTTTACCAGTCTCAATCCATCCATTAGGGAACCTCCCCCAAATAATTTTAATCCAATGTTTTCCACTTTCTGAGAATATAAATCATTAATTTTACCTCTCTCTCACCTCACTGCAGCAAAATAACCTTTAACAAATCAACAGCTGTGAAGCCTACTCAATTTGGGAAAGAAAGGTGATCTAAAATAAAGAGTGGAATATCTAGGATGGAGCAAGTTCACATCCAGGTGTAGAGCACACCCAATAGCTGCAGAGGGTGTTTGGTACATCACTCCATGGTGGCTGCAGTTTAATAGAAGCATATCTTAGAGAAGACTTAACCCTTTTTATTCCCCCCCAAGAGCCATTCAATGCCTCATACTGAACACAGAGTCACAGAACTACAGCTTACAGTTTATCTTCAAAGTGGCTGGGAGATATATTTCAGCCCTCATCTTTGGAAGACTCAGCCTTATTTTCAATGAGGGTGCTGGGTCCATCCAGGCAGCTGCCCATTTTTGGACATGGAGAACCTGGACCACTGATGTTGATCACAGACAAGATCCCTCAGCCCCCTCTCCTAACATTAAACTGCCTCTAGCAATAAAATCCTCCTTATTTGCTGTGGAGTTACCTGCCTGCCACTCTATGCTACAGACTGTTGAAAGAGACCAGTGATGTGATACAATTCAACAGCAAAGAACAACATTAAAAAAAAAAAAAAACAAACAAAAACCGAACCAAACACAAACCCCATCACCTCCAGCAAGTCACAAGTGGGCAGACAGACATCCACATACTTTCAGTATTTCCACCTAAAAAATTATGGAAAAGCACATGTGGATTCACAGCACCCTCTTGCGTCCAAGAAACCCAAATGAGGCTTGACAGAAAGCAGAGTAAGATGGATGCTTTTATAGTCTGTATCCATGATTCTGTAATTATTATTGAATAGAAACACTGCCTACAACAACAAACTGTCACAAAAGGAAGGAGGTAAGTGCCAATTTCAGAAGTCCCTTGCAGTGAAAGGCAGCAGAGCTCTGGCCTAGGCAGCTACAAGAACTTTAAAAGCCCAAAAGAGCTAACTGCAAACCAAAAGGAGAAAAAAAAATAGAAAATTCCACAAAAATGTCAAACCTATGATTCCTTCACTTGCAGAAAACTGGTATGCAGAGTAGAATTAGGTTTGTTGCAGAAACAGAAGCCAGATGAGTTCTGAATATTACTAGGTTAACCAGGTAGAGGTTTAACTTTAGGATTGCAATTTTACTCTGACTGAATTCCAAGAAGAGACAAGGGACAGAGGGTGATTGAGCAGCTGTATGTTGGCTTTGGCTGGGATAGTTTTCTCCATGGCAGGGGCTGTGTTTTGGATTTGCGCTAGAAGCAGTGCTTGTAACACAGGAATGTTTCAGTTACTGCTGAGCAGGGCTCACACAGCATCAAGACATTTTGTTTCTCACACCACCCCACCAGCAAGTAGGCCAGGGGTGCACAAGAAGTCAGAGGGGACAGAGCCAGGACAGCTGACCCCAATTGTTCAATGGGATATTCCATGGCACATGGCATCATGCTTATCAGATAAAGCAGAAGGAAGAAGCTAGCTATGATGGAGCTTTCCTGTAGAGGGTGGAAGTGGTAAATTAATTCCTTGTTTTGGTTTGCTTGCAGATGCAGCTTTTTGTTTTACCTATCAAGCCATCTTCACATCAACCCCCAAGTTTGCTCACTTTCAGTTTTCCCCTTCTCTTCACCATCCCACTGGGGTGAGAGTAAGTGGATGTACGGGACTAAGGTAGCAGCTGGGGTTAAACCACAGCAGGCTGTTTTAAACTGGACTACGGGGTTCTTGAATTATTTACATTTACCCATACACAGATTTAAGAGCTGTTGTCCATGTTCCCTTAAGGGAAAGCATTGTAAGAAATGCCTATGTTCAGATTGCTTGTAGCTAGTGTGCACTTCATTATGCAGCACAGGACAAAAGTTTTCCTACAAAAATCACAGCTTGCAACAAATTTGTAAGGCAGAAAACTTGAGCTCCAAGCATTTCATAACACCAGGGGCAGTGGAGGCTTGGCATTAGCAGGAAGATCTGCCTTCCACTGAGAGAGGCTCTCGCTTAGCTTCTACAAAACCTATGAACAAGTCTCATACTTCCACCAAGACACTCTCCCCTCTTGTTCTTGCAGTGAAAAGCAGGCTCTGGATTCAATTGGGTTTTTGTTGATGAATTCACAAAGACCAAAATTTACTGTTTATTTTGTCACATACAGCATCATCTACAGCTTAAAAACATTTATTGGGAAAAGCCTATGTGCACATGTACAGGAAGAGGGAAGGAAAGTATCTTCCAAACAAAATCTGTTAGGACACTTAGAAGTAAGAGGCTACTCTGGGCACTGCTACCTGACAAACAATTAGGACAGTCAAAGGCCCTGAACCAAAGTATTTCTTCTGTATTCTCAGCTTCTAGCAATTTAAATTCCATTTTGAGGGTTGGGGCTCCATAAACAAGCAAGAACAAGGCAGCAGTGTAGGAAACAGCAGAAATTCAGTGATATGTCTGGGTAATTTCATATGGTAAGTCCTGGTATTTCTTGCTTAAACCTGTAATGATTGAGTTGGAGGTGTATTTGTTCAGTCAGTAAAGCACATAGTCACTGGCCTGTAAGTGCCTTTAAGTACCTGATCAACTCAAAGAGGAGGCAGCAGGCAAAGTGTTCCACAAGAAGGGCCTCCAGTTAGCATTTGCCTATGTGTAAATAAGATGCTTTATTTTCCAAAACTGACCTCAGCATGGTTAGTGTTTATGGAGCACACAAACCACCACTACATGATCAGTCTTGACAGCTTCATCAGCCACACCAGTGCTTGGAAAAATTCTTCTCCCCTATCACAACTGGCCAGCTTCCAAGCCCAGTAAAACCAAGACAGACTACCAAATACTGGACTGCACTCCTACTGCCCACGTTTCATACTGACCACAACTATCTGATGCCTCCACCTTTCACCAGCAAGGGATCCTAAGCAGCTGCTGATAACCCATATACCATGAAATTCAGGAAGGCTTAAGCCTCATTCTGGAACCTGCTAAAAAGCTGCTCTCACCCTACACAGCACATGGTCCACACTGAGCCAGCCACCAAGGTCCAAACAGATTTCAGGCCTCTGCTCTTTTGCCTAAAGTAACATTCTTGGGCTGTTTCTCCTCTGACTGTTGAATAGTAGTATGCAATTCTATTGCAAATCCATTTGGTGGGTTTTTTCCCTTAAATCTCATCAGTGCTGAAGTTGATACTGATTTAATTCAGCAGAGATACGGTTTCCATAGCTATTAAATACATTAAAAAAGTCAAAGCTGGTGCGTTGGTTCTATACCTATAGTGGAAGTAACAGTAAGTACAGGCAGTCGGTAAAAGCAGCTTCTTCAGTACTTACGCTCCACATTTAGCTCTCAGAAAAATCACTAACTTTGTTGCTGTCACAGTAGGGAGTTCCATTTAAAAGAAATTCAGTCTTTGTGTTTTGCAGTTTTCATGTGCTGGCGTTCAGTGTCACACAGCACGACAACTCTGGCAGAGCTCTGCTGACCTGCTTAACTCTGAAGGATGACTTGGAGGGCATAGCTAGATCCAGTGTACCCACAGCTCACTCAAGCAGTGGCCAGAAACCCAGCAGGTTTCCTTAAGCTCAAAACAGCTCTTCTGTGAGAGGCATTAGCAGTCTCTCCTCCAGAGCCACTTCCTTGCAAAGCCAACTTCCCACTTTTCCCTCTTTAGGATTTTTTTAAACTCTGAACCTCACATACTGTAAACAAGATAAAATAAGAGGCCCATTAAGCTATTAATTCTCAATTTCAGAACAGACATTTGTGGGCTTTCACAACAGCTTACATGTAGCTATTAACCCTCAAACAGTTTCACAAGCTCCCACAGAGAAGACTGTATGGCAAATACAATACTCACTTTGTAACAAAAGCCGAGAGAACTGGGGCCAGGGATTTAGGGAAATAATCCTGCTGGACCATATGGTTCAAGGTCATAAGAATACCATAAAGGCTTGGAACAGTTTTGATCTTCTCTTCACTCTGAGAAACGGACAAGAAATCAGACATCAGACAATTGGGATTTGATCTAACCCGCTGTAATTCACAGACAAGAATTCTCTGCTGAATGAAGTGCTCCCACACAGTGCAGCAGAGAAAGCTGGTGACTAGATTAAATACAAGACAAAGGTGAACAATTCCATGTCTCCCAACACCTGAAATAATGTATCAAGAACATTCTAGTACTTAACTGACAGCAGTACTAATAGGGGAAGGGAAGTAGTGAACCTGCAAGTAAAACAGCCAAATCTCACAGGCTCTGTGCCAAAGTGTTCTCCTGAGGAATTTCACCAGACTTCAGTTGCCTTAATTTTTATTATATTATTCTGCAGCTAATTTTTATACCACCTCCAGCTCTTTGACAGGCTCCCTCCAGAACATGATGCAGTATTCCCAGAACTAGTCTCACAGTTATGTACAAGATAAAGATAAAGTCTTGCTTACATGATACATGAATTATTCTTACTCCTAATGTGATGCTATCCTACATGTCCCAGCTCTTACATTGTTTTCTTTTATTTCTCTACCAGCATTTCAACAAAACTCTTCATTCTGCAGACAGGACATAGATCTGTGTTCCTGCTCTATGACCTTGGAGTTCACAGTATTAAGAATATCTGTTGCTCACATACTTCCAGCTTCATAGGACTGAAAATGTTGTATTCATCTTCTCCACATGTAGGGGACTGGTGATGAATTAGGCACATCACAGATGACAGTTAGCAGGCTGATCCTCCAGGGCTTTATCATCAGTGCCACTTCCTGGCCTGACGGAACTCTTCAGGAGCACAGGCTTGTGCTTTGTGCCTCATGCATATTGCTACTTCCCACAGGGGCAAGAGGTAAGTGGCAGTCCTCCAAACAGGCATTCTGCAGAGCCAAATGTCTCCTTGGGTTCCACTTACCTTTCTGGGAAGTGGGAAGCTCAGTGTTGGTCCAGTATACAATGAATACAGGGAGAGGCTAAACTGATTTTTAGGAATTAAGTCATATCCATGCATGTCAACAAGGATCTGGATCCCAAGCTGGATATTACCAGAAGGATATTCATAAACCTGCTTAATAGCAGGCTGCTATAACAAATTATGGCTTTTCTGTAGTTCAGAATTGTCTTAATCCAAGTTTATATTCTCAGCTTCCAGGTCTTGAGGCAGTGAGAAACACTAACCCTTGTAAGCAAAAGCAGGCAAAGGCATTTAAGGTCCTGCAGACAGAACTTCTCCACAGCCACCTCACTGAAAATAAAGCTACTAATTCTATGAAAATCACAGGCTTCCTACTGACCCTCCATCTTCTCACAGTAAGTTTATTCCTTGCAACTAATTACTTAAGAGTAGCATTTGGCAGTTGCCAAAGCATGAAGTTGAATGCCATTGATCTGGCATGAGTAGCTGATACACATTTTTGAGACATGCTCTCAAGAAATGTCCTAAAGTACCCCAATAACTAATAACACTGACATGGCTTTTATAGACACCATAGTCCAGCAGCAGCATTATTGCCCTACCTGACCCTCCCTACCTTCAGGAAATGACTGAGAATGCAGAGCACATTAAGCAGATGTACAAAAAGGTGACATCCTTCATCTTAATGCAACCTTGCAATTTGCAGTTTCTGCTGGACCTGCAGACTTCCATTGTCCCTGGGCATCAGGCATGCACAGGCACCCAGCTGCTTCCATGGCAACCTAATTACCCAAAATCCTGCCAGTCTGGCCTTCAACAGCCTAAACAGACCACAACTTAACTCTTTCCTGCTTCCTCACCTTAAGTAGTCCCATGTGGACCAAGAGGTTTGTGATGAATGCATCTGAATTAAATGTGGCAGAACTGAAGGCTTTTTTCATCAAGGCATCTAAAAAGAGGTAAGCACATTAGTTTAAGCAATACAGAGAAAGGACATTTATGAATTTTAAGACTAAAATGGATCCTACAGAAACTCAGCTGTTAAATCAGTTTTGTGATATAGTATCTGTTAAGACTTCATTTGCCTCTGTAGCTATAAGCTCTGAAACACTAAGACAGGTAAAATCCCTTAAGTATAAGGAGAAAAAAACAAATTTAAGAAATCCAGCAAAACACAAAGCCCACACGAGAATTCCCACACTGCCAAGCTTCAGATGCAATACACCCCAGACCTATGCACCACCAGATGCTCTGCTCAGTGCATTTGATCATGCATGCTATGTGCATACATGCATAAAAACATGAGCCAATGAACTAGAGCACCAAGAAGTAGAGCCTTGACTTCTTCAAGGCCAGCAACAATTCACCTTTCATTTGAAACCACAAGGAATGAGAGAACACAATGAGAAAGTTTATTCAGCTGTTTTCTGGGCTCCCTCAGGACGAATACAGTGCCACAAACAATGGGCAAACCACTGCTTTAATCTCTCATGTGTACAAGGTGGGCAAGGCAACCCATTTTTGACCTCTGACAATTCTGTTTTCCTAGAATGGGCAGAATTCACTACAGTGGCTATAGAACAGTGCCAGACATTAACCAGGGTCCTCACTGATGACTGTCAGCTGATGGCTGCTTTTATGGAAGGAAAGTAATTGCCAGGTTCTACCTTTGCTGAAGAAGCAGGAATAAAGATAAATATGTACACAAACACTTGGGACAACAGTAATATTTTTTTTTCCATTTTTTACTGGAGACAACTCATAACAGGCATGAGCCAAAGTGTGCTAGCTCAGTGAGGTGCCAACTGACTATTTTTCACTGACTGGACCCATAACCATCTGCAGAGAACCATTGTGTTACTGTTTGTAAAACAAGTTTCACCATGTCTACAAATTCCAAACTAGGGAAATTCCACAGTGCACCACCTTAAGTGGTCTTCAAAATAATTGAACTGGTTTTTTGCACAATAATGACAGGTAGTTCATGTGTGGGAGAACTGCACTGCTAGGGGATTAGAAAAAGATGAAAGGCAGTGGTCAGATGCCCAGGACTCCTATTTCCAAGCAAAACCATGAAGGGATATACTATTAGTCCATACACTAATCAGACCTAACCTGAACTACTACTCCAATACAGTGTGAGAAATGGTCCCTTGTTTGAACACTGGTTTCTGTGTCCTGCCCCACACATTAGAAATCTCTGCTTCCTGAAGAAATTAAAGAGACATCAACTAGGAGGTCTCTCCTTACAATCTCATAACACTACACCAGGGAGACTACTTCCTGCAAAACACTTTTTAAATCAACAGCCTTGGAAAGGTAACTGACCTTAAAACACAGAACTACTGGCTATGGACAACCCAGCATCAAGGAGATGCAGTAAGGGCAGCATTAGCCCACTACAACAGCAGCTACAACAGAGAAAGGTTTTGGCAGCACAAAATATGCCAGGTTCAGAATGAATCTTCCACTTCCACAATAGCAGAGCACAGCTAGACACTTTATCTGCCAGGGACAAAAAGGCCCAGTGGCCTGGCTCACAGGGGCCTTGTCCCACCTTGCAGTGGTATCTATGGCACTGAACCAGGTCATATCACAAAGTGAAGAAAGGTCCAGTCACCTGTTGTTTCATGCACTGCTGTTTTCACTGGGGCTTCATCTTTGAAGACTGAGGATATCCTTAGGAGGGTTGCAACTACTTTCTCTACATCAGATGTATCTGTCTGAATGAGAAAAACAGATCAGTTAACTGCTAGACAGCTACACAACATGGGTCTCTGCTAGGGCTATGGCAAGACTTACAGTCTTCAGCTGACTGACATCAGCTTTGACTTGGCCATGTAACAAGGCACAAGCAACACAAACAAAATTACTTAATGTAGAAGCTCTGATGCCAGTTTAAGCATTAGCTGCATCATCTGCTTCCATAAGGTTCTTTGGGATCACTGGAGAAAAGAGGCAAATCTAAGTCAAGTTATCACCTCTGGCAATTAACCAATTTTGATAGAAAAATCAAGCCCAGACAAGCAGCAGCTCACCTACCTGCTGAGCTATCAGCACAGAGCACTTTGGGCCTAGTCGCAGCAGCTTCTCTGGTGATGGGAAAGCAAGGAACGTAGCAACATCCACAGGAGGAGATGGCACTGGAGTTGAAGCCTGAAACAGGCAGAATCCATCTCAAGTTTATTCTTGGAAGTAAATAAATTGGTTCAGCAAAAGCAGATGGGACACCTCAAGGGCACAGCTATACCAGGCCAGAATCTGTTCTGTTTGAAAACAGCCTGAGGCTGATCTAAACCCAGAGCTGGAATGGCCAGGATATGCTAGCATGAGGGCATGGCACTGCATATACAAGGTCCCCACCACTTTCTGAACATAGAAGACTTTTGCTACCCATGTGTTGCTACAACCACTACTCAGCCTTTCTCTCCACACGTGTACTTTATGCACATTTTAACAAAACATGCACACTTTAACAAAACATTTTTCAACTAATCCATTTTATTTCCTGAATGTTACAATAGTGCCACCCCATGCAGGAATCTGACTGCCTGTCAGCACTTCAAGTTCAGACTCCAGAATCTCATTTCCTCCTTTAGTCTTCTCCAGCTGATGAAACAAGAATCCATCTGGCAGTAAGCTTACCTGTGAATCAATTATCTTCTTAGGAGTCAGTGACTCCTGTTCTTCCACTCCCCTATCCTTCACCTGCTGCTGTTCCTCCTCTTCTTCCTCTTCCTCATCTTCCTCTTCCTCCTCATCATCATCATCCTCATCTCCTTCATCATCACTAAGGTTTGAATAGCACATATTCCATTAATTACATACCTGGAATTCCTGTACACCAGCACTCAAAACTTCTCAAGAACAAAAGAGCAGCCTCTCCTCAAAGTCCTACTGCAAGAAGCACATCTCACCTACAACGCACCAAGAGGACACTCAGACATCAGTCACCCAGCTGAGAACAGCAAGAAAAGATCAACAAACACAATAATTTACTTATGCTAAGGTAAGTCCATCAATGAAAACAAGACAAGTTTAAGACACATCCTTGGCTGTGCTCCACAGTCAGATCAACATCCACCAGCAACGAGAGAATTCTTATTTTAAAATGAGATAGGTCAATGAAAGTGTTGGTGAAAATTGTCAGAAAACTTCTGACTTAAACTCTGGTACCATGCCTACCTCAAAGATCCCAGCACTGACGCCATATTGAAGCCTTCGAGGATCTCATGGAGCTGCTCACACACCTCTTCTCCCAGACAGTTACCTAGGTTGATAGAGGAAAGGGAGCAGACTTGACAGATGCACACAAGTTTGTTCCTGAGGACTTAGCTGTATATTTTTGTCTATCTCTTGTTTCTGAAACCCAACAGTTACATGCCATTTCTGCACAGCACCTTAGAGGCAGCAACATAAGCTGCACTTATTAGACAGAATCAGACAGTTGTTAAACAAATTTCAGTAGCATTACACAATGGCTGGAGATGAAAACCCCCTAATGCTTCAGAATCTGTTTGAGAGACTTCCTGTAATTTCTCTAAACAGCTCTTGTTCTTAGTGATTCTAAAACAAGGACACACAGCACAGCACCAGTGAAATGCAGTGACCGAAGGTATGAACAGCAAAAGCCAATATAAGTCAAAGTTCTCACACTCTTCTGCAGAGTTGCACACAAAGGTTTTTGTTTGCAAGTATGAAGTATCTGAGATAGCACTGAATAATTAGTTTTACTGAAAACAGGTATAGATATTAGCTTATCTTTCCACCTTATCAAGTGTACCAAAAATGCTTACCAATTAACTGAGTCCATGGTTTAATAAAACTTTCAGGATCTAACCATTCCCTGTCCCAAGGTCATGCAGGGTTTAGCTACTGAGTAGTTTTTTATATGCTGACAATTACAAGAATAGAATATATGGTTCT
>VZTT01035796.1:28883-102999 GCA_013400855.1 Buphagus erythrorhynchus | reverse complement strand
TCCTAGTGGTTTGTCATTGGAATCAAACTAGACATACTTTGATCTAACAAACTTACATACCATTGAGATCCAATTTCTCCAACTCTGTCTTATCTTCAATAGCTTCAGCAACAGTCAGAGCAGCATCTCGTTTGATCTCGCAGAAAGATAAATTCAGTTCCTAAAAATGCAGAATAACATTTTGTATGCAGAACTCCTATTAACATTATCATATCCATAAATTTCATGTCCTCACAAGTATCCAGGAAAGACTGTCATTTGAAGAGACTCCCAGCAAAAAAGTGTTATTAATTGAAAATAAAGCCTGACATACTCCTACCTCATATACTTGAAAGAGGAATTTTGAAACATACTGGTGGTTAAGAGCAGCACTATTAAGGGTGGTAATTTTAAAATACCTACAGATCACTGCTCACCTAAGAGGTAGCAGAAATTTCAGTCCTTAGTGATCAGCTGACTGGAGATCTTCATTTATCAAGGGTCAAAAGAGCACTCCAAAACTCACACTCCAGTAAGTCTAACAGAAGAAGGGCAGCTACTGTACTAAACAGATTGCACATTTCCTTTGATACCTCAGATGCAAATTAAGGCCTTCAAAAAACAAGCCATAAGTGGTACTACTTCTGACAGATCCAGCTAATAGAGAAACCATGTGGACTAGTAAAAGTAAAGTAATTCAACAGTCAGACACTATCCCCCAGCATTTGACATTGTGCTCAATCAATCCCTTCCTGAGAAGGGATTGAATATTAACAGCAGAAGGGAAGAAGTCCTTGAACAGAATGAATCAGCTGCAATTGATTCATGCTATCTTCCCTTAACCATTTCTGCTCTGGAAAAAATGATTTAACTTCTGTCTGTTAATTTCAATACCCCATTACTTAAGTTTGCTTGGGAGATTCAGACAAGTTTCAGTGGAACTAGCAGAAGCCCAAGCAAGGGATTACATACCACAAAGAACCCACTTCTTTCTGTACCAGGTTCATACACACAAATAGATATTAATTTAATTTTTGTCTTTGACTGCAAGACTAGGAATCACATGTTCAACATCTGTCTCAGGGCAGTCATGACCCATGGCAGGTGTTTCTAGAGATCCTAGTTTGCTTATGTTATTAATTTGACTTCAGCCTGTCCAGAATGTTGCCAGATTCAAATTCTGTGCAAATACTGATGTAGGAGGCTGTGGTATCACCAATAAACTAAAAATACTTGGACCTTTGACTGATGCTCTAACAAAGAAAGCATTAACTGTATGAGTTATGAAATGCTGAAGAGACACACTGTTCATGAAGCCCCCTTTGTGTCACTCCTCACTCTTGAAGCTCTGGCAAGTTCTAACAGCAGGTACTTCCATGATCAGATTTCTTGAGCAGCATATACTGAATTGAGCCTACACAGCTACAAAAACATCAAGCAAAGACTAAACAGATCACTGGTACACCTCTGCATAGCACAGCCCCAGCTGGATGGTGGGAAGCCACTGATCTATAGCACAGCTTGTTGCTTTTCAGTTGTGAGCACAGAGCCTGCACAGAACTGAATCCTATCTTAAAGTAATCAGTAGCAGAAGAATGAACAGAAAAACATGAAATTGAAAACTTATCCTTTTTCAAAAGAGCTGAAGAGCAAGAAGACAATACCTTTAATTTATGAAGCCCTTCTTTAACAGCATCAGCAATAGCAACAGCACCCTTGNGCAGTCCCCAAAGTTGATCACTTCAATCTGCCGAAGTGCCTTCAGAGTCTGCAGAGCAGGACAGCACAGATTTGAAAGTGGACATGCAAGTGAACTTCCTATTACTTCTGGAATATCATCTTTCCTATTGCAGCATGACATGGCTCCACCAACCCAAAGGTGCTAATGCCAGCCAGACTTGAGACAAAACCCAAAACAACTGCTTAAAACAACTCACCTCTGCCATGGCCACAGCTCCTTTCTCTGTGAAGGTATTGTCATTCAAGTTTATAACCTTAAGCAGTGGGTTGATAGCAAAGGCCTGTGCCAGTGCTGTTATGCCAGGATGGTTAATTCCATTCTGTGGCATATGGACCTCTTCTAGAGTCCCAATGATCTGGGAAAGGATGTAGACAAAAAAAAAAGTTTTCAGAAAACATACTTCAGCTCAAGAGCATACTGCTTCACTCTTACAATTTCAAATTCAAAACAATTAAGTAAAACTCCATAAGTTCTTCTACAGTGAACTATTTCCCAGCAATTCTGTCACACATCTAAGTGAAATCACAGACACATGGCAAGTGTCAAGATAAATACAAAGCCCTGATTCAAAGAGACAAGCATAATTGTCCTATATGCCTACCCTAAATAACTTAAAACAAGAGTTCTTCACCCGTGGTTCAACAACACAAATAGACCACATGACATCACTTTAATTTTCTAATTAAAATCTACATTTTGCCCTGACCACAGAAGCAAACATGTAAGAAAGCTAGTACATATACTGTTTATGGACTAAACAGCATATCATATAGCACAGTAATTAATCCCATTTTGGTAGTGCCATTCAATCCCAATTCTCCACAAATCACATTGTTATACAACTCAAGTATTTAAAAAGTCTCATTTTTCCCATAATTATTGATTAATCAAAATCACATCTAGGCAATTCTTTACGAAAAAAGTCAACATGTAACCTGCAATATCACTGTCAATATACCTGACAATATGCATTATAATTCAGAAGTCACATCTAGCAGCAATTGGGGTATGAAAAAGGAATTAGGTGGCCCCAACCACAGTGAATTCTATTCTTCCCACAAAAGTGCAAGTGGGCCAGTGACAGCTAGAGAAAGCCAGGCAACACTTCCAACTCTGACCAGATGATCCTAGCAAAAACACCGGGCTGCTTTTGCCAGATGACTGAGCAAAGCAACTCTCAAGAGAGCAAGCTGGGATACCTACCCCAGTGCCAGTCAACAACCATTAGCATAGAGAGAGGAAAAGGAATAGGACTATTAAATTACTCAGGAGATGACTATTTCTCCCTCAGATAACTACTTTGCATAGCTGCTAGTTATGTGTTTGGAAATTTAGGTCACATAAACACTTCATCACCAACTCTAATTCCACTTGTTGAAGACTCCAGTTTCAGGAGCAAGAAATATCTTTGGTGAACAGACCACTAGCTCCTGCCTTCAAGTTTAGGCAAACTCTGTGTGCATCATCTTTAACACTAGCACTGAATCATACCTTGCTCCAATTTGCTGTCAAAGCAGTTCTGGTTTGATACTCACCCCAAAGGCTTCAGCCAGGGCAGTGGCACCATCATTTTCCAGACGATTTCTGCCAGCCACAAATATTTTTAAAGCAAGAGGCTTGCCCTGGGCACTTGATTTCCTGTGACATTCTTTCAGAGCAGCTGCCAATATCTAAAGATAAAACAAGCAGCTTATACTCCCCCCAGCATATCACTCTACAGGAATTGTACTGTGTTTTGTAGATCCACCTCTTGGGAAATAGTTTGGGCATCACTGAAACACACCTGTTTCTACAAGAGGGTATACAATAAAACTGTCTCTACCTGCAACACTTGCACACTGTGGTCACAGGCAAGAACTGATAATTTTGCAACACTAAAACACACTGAGCCATCAAAAACATTTTGCTTCTAATCAGGCAAGCACATATGGGTAGGAAGTTGACCATGAGCTACCAATACACACTTGAAGTAAAGATTCTACTGAGCTGCTTTGGAGAAAATAAATAAATAAATAAAATCACTCACAGCAGGTCAGATCCTTCTCTACTTAGCCCTGTGAAATGCATCCCAGCACAGTGTCCAATACCAGGATCCTACACAGATTTACTGGGGTGAGTCCAGCAAAGGGTGTCAAGGACGATTGAAGAACTGGACAGTTTTACTCACTAGGATAATATTGACCCCCAAGATTATTAAGGCTGGAGAAGAAAAGGCTCTGGGGGAGGTATTAGCCACGTGTAAAAACAGCCAGAACTAAAAGATGAGGGGAGAAGGTGGTATAAAGAAGGCAGAGTCAGACAACTGTACAAAGTGCAGAGAAAACACCATTTTAACACAAACTCCCTTTTTTTACTGTGTGGGTTGTTCAGTGCTGGGACAGACTATTCATAGAGCTCGTGAAGTCTACATATTCAAAACCTGACTAAACCAAGCTTGAAGAACCTGGTGTAGTTGCCTTGAGCAGGGGAGTTGGCAATCACCAAAGATTGCTTCCAACTTCATTCCCAAAGAGGAGATATCCCTTACCTTGCCACCACCAATGCCCATGCCACAGTTATTGAGCTTGAGTTCTTGCAGAGTGTAGCATGCAGGGCTCTTCAGCAGAGCCTCAAAGCCACGCACACCGTCCGGCCCAAAGGCATTGTCACTCAGGTCCAACTCCACCAGCTGGGCTCCAGCAGCAATGAGTGCATCCCCCAAAGAGATCTGTATGGAAACAGATGGCAGTGGGTGGCAGGGAATGGACTAACTTTTAGTGACAGCATCACCGCAGTGGCTAGGTATGACAGTGATACTGCAAAAAAATTTCCACTTTGAAGACATTCTATAAAGCTGTATGAGGAAATAAAACTTTACTGCTAAATCCAGAGAGAAAGTTGTGCAAATTAAGCTAAAGATAACCATAAAGCAGTTACCAAGACACTATCCCATCCCTTTAGGTCAAATACTTCTCAAAGTGAATTTTCTGCCCTAAGCTGCAGAAAGAAATACTGTTTTCATTAATGCTGAGCTTATGTTTTGGCTTCACAGGACTCAAGTAGATGGGGAGCTCTGTAATGGTCTTAGAGGACATAGCCCTATGATTTATTTAGAAAGCTTAGCTCTCACTTTATCTGTTGGGTCATGAAGATGTTTTTCCCAGTGAAAAGCTCCTTGACCAGCATGGACTCACATTTAACCTTTGATCAACTCCTCTCCACCTAATACAGGAAGAGCAAAAGAGAACCACTCACCTATTCTGAGACATTTAGTGCTAACAGCACAGAGAGGGATCAGCTCTGTACCAAAACACGGACTCACACAAAAAGCATGACAGGTGGGAAAAGAGCTTATATTAGTCAGAAGGCTCAGATCCAGTTTTTACTTACCAAAGCAGGAGGGATCTCAGACCTTAGCCTGCCTGTGAACATGTCACTCCAATGACACCTCTAAAATAAGAAGCATACAGATAAAACCCACTAAAATATTTAGGTCAACACAGCTGTAATAAACACACATACAAGCTACTTTACATCACTGGGGACAGCTTAATGCTGTCTCCCTTCCCTTGGGGTATCATTTGATTGTATTGAAGAGCTGCAAGAACCAGTGTTACAATCACTTCCCTTGCAAGGACAAAGTAACTGAAATGCACACCATAAAGATTACACAAGAATTCTTGCTTGTGTTCAAGCTGGAATTCTTTTCTGCTGAGAAAATTACCACAGGAAAAAAACAACAGGAAACAGAAGAATATATTAGCAATGCAGATTTTACTAAGGTATGAAGTTCAACAATCTGAACTTGAAAAGCCACATTTGGTTGATTAATGTATATCAATGTCTCATACCACACTCTTTCAAGGAACAGCATAGTGTCTCTAGCAGTACAGCATCCTCTTAACATTAGGCTAGAGCAATAGTAGGAAAACATAGCTTGGGCGAAGTTGCATTTCCTCCCTACTCAGACATTCTCTGAAGACCCACTCTCCAGAAGATCCAACTCAGCTTTCCAGAGAACTTCATTTGAACTTAGTATTTTGTTGCCATGGCTCTTGGTTTACAGATGATGCCTTCAATAGAGGCTCTCCCTCACACAGCTTCCCAGCTTTAAGACTGGAAGTCTTCTAAACAGGAAGTTAGGAATGCAGAAGGTGCTTCCATTATTCCAAAGTCTCCCAGTTATGCTGTATTTTCATAAGGTTGCTCCTCCTCCTGGAAGAACCACCAAGCAAGCTTTGGGGATAACTCAAGGCAGGTTCCTGCAGGAAGAGCCTAGACAGGCCTTAAGTATTTCCACATTATTTCTTCCCCTTGACTACTCCCCACTTGAGAATCTCACCTTAAGCTCACTTTTCTTCTCCAAGGCTTTGGCAATAACCTTTGCTGCCTCCACACCCACCGTGTTGCCTTCCAGCCGCAAGGCTTCCAGGCCATCAAATTCCTCAATTTGCTTGATCACTTCTTCAGCTGCAAGAAGCAGATAATCTAGTTGGTCTTTTAACCATTGTCTTGGTTACCACAGTAACCCTCTGAGATCCAGTAATACTTGCTCAACCTCTAGCAAAAACAGCTGAACAACACCTGAAACAGCAATGGGAACAGAGCTGAAGTGTCAGGTCACCAGAAAGAATGCTCTCCATTCCCTACCCTGCCTCCTCAATTTTTTTCTTATTCTATTCTGATAGCCATCCTC
Organism: Buphagus erythrorhynchus; assembly: GCA_013400855.1. Taxonomy (NCBI): domain Eukaryota; kingdom Metazoa; phylum Chordata; class Aves; order Passeriformes; family Sturnidae; genus Buphagus; species Buphagus erythrorhynchus. The sequence goes on along the minus strand of VZTT01035796.1, from coordinate 96,604 downwards.
CTATTTGCAAAAGTTAAGTTTCTTTACTTCCCAAATAAAACTCCTCTGCCATTCAGCACATGGTTTAAAAGCTAGAGTGCATGTCCCTAGAGAGATGCAGAGACTAAGTTAAAAGTTGATGGGAATTGGTGTCACATCAACAGGAAAAAGTTCCCACTGACTGGCAGAAGTAATGCCGGTTCAGCAAACATGTAAGGGTGGAACAATTTAACTCTACAGTAATCCTATGCAAGGCAAAGAAGCAAGCTGGAGTCTCTCCTGTCAATGGGCACTTGCTATTGCTCCCAAGCTCCAAGGCCCTTCCCCATCGTTCAGCGTCTTTGAATAACTAAACCAATCTACAAAAAGCTCCATCCCTTTGGCACTAGCAAAAAAAAAAAAAAAAAAAAACAAACAACAAAAGCATTATAGCAAATAACCTCTCTGAAAAACATGCTGTCTTTCTTGGCATGGCAGAAATGTTGATCTAATACATACATTTTCTCCAGATATTTACATTAGCAGCCACCATAAGACTTACTGTGAAACACATATACAGCAACAAGACAGGACAAATGTGAACTATTGCAGCAGGCTAACATATCAGCCCATTCCTCTGTGCATGTCTTGTTCCAAGAGCTGTGATGCACTTGTTTACTGTTTTTAAAAGGAGCACTGACTTCTAATGCCCAGTGACTGTTAAAAGCACTTGGAACACCAAGAATACAACAACTGCAAACCAGGCACCCAAACCCCATTTACAGCAGCTGCAGCACTGCCAGGGCACCAGGTCAAAGCAGGGTACCAGAAGAGAAGGAAATGTCCTTATCAGAAGCAGCTGTAGCTGACAGTCCCCTGCATCACAGATATGTTATGACAACTTGTCCATGCAGGATTAGCAGAAGGTTTACCACAAGATTTTACAACTTCAGGGAGATGCTTCCAAAGCACAAAGATATTCTCTCTTACCATCTTCAGCTGTGTTGAGTTTAAGGCTCTGGCCTTTGAAGCTCAATTGTCCACCACCCACTTTGGTTTTGGCAAGTGACTCTGCAAGCTTGGTGATGTCTTCTGATGCCATTTTCCTGCTTTTTCCAAAAGTTAAGAGCTGTCAATTAAAAGAAACCATTATAATAAAAACTCTCTAACTACAATACATAATCTATACTGATGCCTTAAGTTTTAGGTTTCATATTTCTCAGATTCTCTACCACATTAGTGTGTGACTCTGAACTTCATATAAAGCATTAGACAAAACAATCCTTTTCCAGTCCAAGAACCAAGGACACCATGGCAGCTTCAGGCCCAAAAAGTGAAAACAATGACAAAGCAATCTCAGAGGATGGGACTTCATAACCTGAAGCTGTAATTGGACAATTAACCCCAATATGTAAATGGACCAAAATTTGTAGAAGTGTGAAAACTCGTGACAGGTCATCCATGTTGTGTCTGTCTTGGATGGAGCCATGGCCAGGCTCTTGTAGTGCCCAAGGTGTGTCTTTTGAAGGCCTTTTAATAAATACCTACTTTATTCCTTTAACACTGTCTAGCCTCTGTTCCAGGGAGCCTCTCACAGGCATCAATACAAATAACCACATTTATCTGAACACTAATGTGGTTTTTGTTACTCAGATATCTAATGGAGTTTTCAGTGCCATTACAGCTTTTCCCCAGAGCTCAATTAAGACAGCTAGGCTAGATTAATATTCCAAAGTCAACCAGTCAGATGGTGATGATTCTCCCAACACTGACAAGACTTGAGTTTTGATGGAGTTGTTATACTTCATAAATAAACAGTCGGTAAAACTATGGATTAAGGCCACATTAAGACATTACTCTTTGTGCAAGATTAACAATTACAATGCAATATTCCTCTCATTTCAAACCCCATCCTTTAATTATATGTGCTGCATGCTTCCCCTGCTCTCCAAAGCAAGCCAGAATGCACACAGTTGCTTTTCCTTTTCAGTGATATTCCCAGTAGTGCCCTTGTCAGCACAGTTCCAGAACCACTGAGTTGCTGAAAACATTGTGTGTGCTGCATACAAAACTCTCTCAGCTTCCTGGGTGCTCTTTCCTTTCAGATGTTCCACAGAAATTCATCACATATTAAACAGGATGATCTTACATTTACAATAAATTAGTGAACATTTAGCCTTGAGGCACAAGTTTGAAGCTAGTTGTGCCTCATAGCATCTGCATAGCATTATTAATGAATATTAATCACTGTCTGAAGGAACTGGCCTCCATCCATTGAGCAGGATAAACAGAGTACATTTCTTATCCCACTGCCTCTGCTGGGATTAAAGACTACACATAACTAATGTTTAGAAACCATACACTTAGACTTTAGATGTCAGAAGGGATGAAGTTTCATTCGTACAACAGAAAACTGGTTCTCTTCCATTCTTGTCTGATTAGAAGTGACCCCACACTCCTGTAGCTGTTTGAGGTCAAGAGTGCTGGTTTTAAAATATCCCCTATACAAAAGCTGCATCCACATACTTTCCTCCTGATACCCATCTGTGAGGCCTCCAGCTTCCCCAGAGTATGACTTCTCTTCAGGGGTCCTTCATTTTAATATCACTTTTGGAAACAAGGGGTGAAAATCTCCAAGGTTGAAGAACATGATTTTTCTAGGATGACTATCCTCTCAAGTAGGCGCTGCCAGTAGAAAAAAACCCCCATAACTGACTCCACTCCTACCAGACCACACAGATGCCAAACTCACAGACACTCCCAACCTCTGCCAAGCTAACACTGAGAAGGAAGAAAAAGAGAACATCCTCCAAACCATGAAGGTTTTACCAGACAGGAACAGAAGTTAATATCTGCAGAAGTCAGTCTGTCCATCTAGTTTAATTAACAATTTTACTCTTAAAAACCAGTTCCATTCTACTATATCATCTTCCATACAGATGAACTCATCCTCTTGGCTCCTCTTTCCCTTGAATCTCTTTTGTCGTTCTTCACCTCACACACAGACTACCTCCTAATCTCAACATACAAATCCAGCATCACATCCTTAAGCATGTTTTACAGCACACATCAAGCCGCACCGAACTGTCAACCTACCAGAGGTCTCTGCACTGTTAATTCCTCCGCGGAGAGAGCTTTGGGGAAAAAAAAAAAAAAAAAAAAAAAGAAGAGTTAGTCTGTTTGGCAAACACAACTAGGATCTGGCAATGCCTGAAAACAGGTTTCCTTTTCACCTAAAGGCTGTATGAAACTTTACACTTCCCAATGATCAAAAAAGTTAGTCCAGACGAATACTTTAATTACAACACGTCGTCCACCCCAACAGCCAACACAGCGGCTACCTGCTGCTCGCCCAGCAACGGGGGGCCTGGTAGCGCGGGGGACAGCCCGAGGTCCCCGCCCCGCCGGCTGCTGACAGCCTGCGCGCATCGCTCGCTCCAGGGGCGGCCGAAGGCTCCTCTCTTCGCCCGCGGGAGCTGCCGAGCCCCGGCCGCACGCTCCCCGCCCGCCTGCCTCATGTAACGGGGCCCAAAGCACGGCCGGAACGCCCCTTCCCGCTCCGCGTGGGGAGAGGGAGCGTGGAGAGGGACCCGCGGAAGGACACGCGAGACGCGCGCCCACGAGCGGGAAACCCCGCCTGCGCGTGGGAAGGGCGCGCGTGACAGCGTCCCCCGCAGGCGGGGCGGAGAAGCGCGTCAGCCCGCGGGATCGCCTCATCTCTCGCACGGCCCCCTCCGCCGGCCGCTAACGGCGGCAGCTGCCGCCTCTCCCCTCACCTCTTCGGGAATTCCGCCGCCGGTGACTGCCGGGGAAGGCGCGCGAGCCTCACGCCGCCACCGCGCCGGGGCCGCTGGGTCAGGGGCGGGCGGGGGAGGCGGAGGATTTGAACGCCGGCAGTTCTGCTCCCCGCTCCGCGATTGGCTGCTGCGTCGTGACGTCACGGGACGCGCTCCACGGTCGCGCAATAGCCCCGCCGGTGTCGCCGCGCCGCGCGTAGGCGGGGCTGCGGGAGCGCACGCGGCGGCGGCGGCCGTGGGGCACACCGGGAGCTGTAGTCCTGTCCCTGCTCTCGGCTGCGGATGTGGCCGGCGGCCTGAACGGGCTGCGCGGGTCTGTGCCCAGGCCCCGCTCACAACCCGCGTTCGCGGAACTGTCGCTGAGGGAGCTCCTGCAAGCCCGCAGGTCGGACATGAGCACCTTCGGATGGGAAGCCTCGCCTAGACTGCGTCCCTGGGGTCTCCTGTTCGTACTCGGCATGTTACTGTCAGACCATTCTGCTAAGGAAGGCCTTTCACAGAATCTGTTAGCTTGGAAAAGACCTCTGAGATCATCGAGTCCAACCTGTGACCAAGCAACACCTTGTCAACTAGACCATGGCACTGAGTGCCATATGCAGTCTTAAACACCTGCAGGGACAGTGACACCACCACTACCGTGGGCAGCCCGGGGAAGTGCCCAATCGCCCTTTCTGTGATGAAATTTTTCCTAATGGCCAACTTAAACCTTCCCTGGCACAACATAAGATTATATCCTCTCACCCTGTCACTTTCACCCTGGACTGCAAAGTCATTCCTCCTTAAGGATGCAAAAAAGCCTTGGTTTGTGTGACAGACTTGTGTGCACATTGAGCATGACATTTTCTTACAGAGTATAGAAACAAAAATATATTGGATGAGGCAGGGTGAGCTGTGCCCAGACCTGCCTGCTGCTGCAGTGGGTTTGCACAGCACCTCAGTCCCTTCTCTGCAACCTGCAACCTACAGCACCAATGTAGGTGAGATCACTATTGAGGTGGGCCATAGGTAGGATTTATTCTGCTATTTAGTCCCAAAACATTGTAAGAGGCATTTTCCAGTCTCTCACAAATTTCCCAACTGTGGTTTTAATAAGCAACAGCAAATGCTTATATGGACCCAAGAAAAGAACATCAGTAGTTGATGGTAGTGGGTGACCAGCCTCATAAATAGTAAGAGAAGTTTCTTTTGCAACTGAAGAAAAATTGAGAACCACTTAGACATTAAACTATGGCTGTATGTGAGAAGCATAAAGCTGCCAGAATACGTAGAGCTGATGAGGAACTAAATTAGTGTGGTCTCGAGAAGGAGTTTGAACCCGGAAAATACAAGCAAGAAATTTGGCACTGGATATTAGTTCCTCACAATTTTTAGTAATAAAAAGGATCTTATCAAATACATCAGATTCCCTTCCCTATCATTCTTCCAAATACTGGTTGTGCCAGAGGGGCAAGAATAAAGGCATTTACTATAGGTAAATAGCTATATTGGAATGTAGATGTACCATGCCACTGTAGGATAGATCTGTTACCATTAGGATGTAAAATTTAGATTATAGTCTGTATAAGTTTGTATTACTTAGTAGTAGTTATGCTAAGGCTTTGGAAAAGTCGGCTCCCAAGCAGGCCTTGGGAACTTGGCACAGGAATGTGCTGAGAAGGATGGAACAATGTTCAAAGGATTTATTGAAGCATGTTGAACAGAGCAAGCTGTCTTAAGATAAGGTTGAAATACAACTTCTGGTGGTGGGAGTTTAGGGAGTTTAGGCGCAAAGAATTAGTAGGGGGTTAAGTTTATAGTTTTAAGGCAGACAACCTTGTAGAATTTGTAACCCATAGAAATGTTATCTTTAAAATGAATGTATCCATATTGTTTAGAAGAATATGTACTTTTGCACGTAGACCACTCTGTAAAAGGTATAAAAAACCCAGTAAAAAGGGAACTGGCGGGATCCTGATTTTGGACGCTAGTCCGCAGGTCCCCGGGCCCTGAATAAAGCACCGCATAAACTAACCCTGTTAGTTTGTGTCTTGATTTGGGGTATCGGGCAACAGATCCATACATTAATTCTTCTGAAAAAATTGCTTAACAAATTAAAGTAACTTCTATGACGCTGTATCTGGTTTTTAGCAGGGGTTTGCAGTGTTTGACTCTTGCTGACTACCTGCACTTGAGACTGAGACCTCAATAACTGCAGACTGTGAAAATATCCATGTTGACTGCTAAGGAAAGATTTTACTTCATTAGAGGAGTGGTACATGCCAAATCATGACCTTGCAGGACATCTCTCAGTCTTACAGACAAAGGAAATTGGGATGGAGGAAAGCACAACATGACTTTCACTTGAGAAATGCAATCTTGAATGTTCTTAAATTAAAAACTAGTGTTTATTCCAGCATAACTCTTGATTGTGTGTAGCTTTTGGTTTTGTTCCTCTTTTTTTCTTATCTCCTCTTAACCCTTCTTCTCATCCAGCAGTGATGTCTTTTCCTTTCACGGGTGCTGCAGGGTTGGAGGTGTCCTGGGCTCTGTGACTCATTTGGTGATGGCTCTGTAAGGCTGCCCTCCCACTGTGATCTGGCATATCTGCTCTCTCTGTGTTTACTTTCTTCCTCCAGACCTGCTCCACCTTTCTTCTACCCAAAACCACTCCATCAACAGGGTTTGTCATTCAATGTACATTTTACCCAGCAGCTTCTGCACCAGAGGCCCAGCTTAGTTTAGGTTCTACTCATTGTCACAGCGTCAACACTTTAAATTAAGAAATAACAAATCTTCTGAAGAGTTAATAAAAATAAACGTTGTCTTATCCATGGATAGTAGCAATCTTTGGATCAAAACCAATACCTAAAAATCTGCATTGTAATAAAATACTGTGAAGAGCATTAGACAATGTTCTCCAATGTCATAAGGTACACTATATAAGTCACAGCCTGTATTTCATAAATTATCAGTTTATTGTGTTGACAATGCTGTCAGAAGCCAATCCTACTCAGTATAATAAAGTCCTTCCTTTTCTGATCAACACATTTTAAATATCTAGCAAGTTTAGTACAATTCAGATGTTACCTTCTATCTGCCTTTGAATCTTGCCAGAATACAGCAAAGCACAAGCTGACATTCTTATGGGTCACTGTAAATAGATAAGTGAGACACTCAGGAGTAAACATGTCACTGATTACATTGGGAAAAGGCTGGTAATTTAAGCCAGTGTCAGTCTGGAAATTGTTAATCTAATGGTAGGCAGAATATTTTAGGGAGAGGGAAACTATTCTGCCAGGGAGGCTGTATGAGCATAAAACTAATTCTGGAGGGTTATTTGAACTTAGTGATAGTGCAGCTGGGAGGGGACGGGTGACCCCCCACCTAAGACGGTCTGTGTATCTGGATCTTCACAACCACTGCCCATGGTAGAACACGTCCCGCTCAGCCTCCCTTTCCCACCAGCAGTTCTCTTCCTGAGGCTCTGCCAGCATGGATTGCTATGGAGATTCAGTCCACTTTCTGGAAATATTGAGGGATTTGGGATGAAAACAAGCCAAAAATCTGATTCCAAAAAGTGTCTAAACTCACATGTGTATACAGAAATATAAAAATATATATAATATGTATAATATATAAAATATATCATATATATAAAATATGGTATATACTATATANATATATCATATGCATCCACATACATATATATGTATATATAAAAAATATATATCATATAAAATTAATATTAATATGTTTTACATATTATACATGCTGCATATATGCATCTACATATTATAACATATATATACACATATATGTGCGTATATGTAATATATATATAAATTGTATAATATCCAATTGTATAAAATATAATATTGAGATACAGATATATATTTATTTGTTTGTTTTGTTTTGTTTTTTTGTTTAATTTGGGGGGGTGGTTTGGGGGTTTTTTGTTGGTTTGGGTTGGGGGGGCTTTTTGTTTGGTTGGTTTATTTTTTGTTTTGTTTTTTTCTTTGTTGTTTTTGTTTGTTTGTTTGTTTATTGCATATTCCTTTCTACCCAAAGATTTATGTTTTCAGATGATCTTATTTTCAGGGAACCCCCTCAGCAGTGCAGGGTGGAGTAAGGTCGGTCTGGCTGGAGCAGATAATTGCTCGGGCATCAGCGATGGCTCTGACCCCCTCCAGCAAACAGAAATGGGTGGGCACAAGGGTCACTGCTTCACGTATGTGATAAGCCCAGGGAGGGTCTCACAATTCAGCTCCTCGCCGCGTCCGTATGCATGCAATCCCTCTGCAGAAGCGGCTTTGCTTTCTCTTGGGGTATATTTTTTTTGTATCAGCAAAGACAACCAGGAAGAAAAAAATGTTGCATTAAAATTAGAACAGAGAGTCGACTGCTGAAGTGCTTTATTTTTTAGATTTTTGGGGTTTTTAAGCCTAATTCACCTTAAAGAATCTCAAAACCAGCCACTAGGGAAAGATTTGTGTATTTTTGTAATGGAAAGCGGTAGCCTCTAGGGCCCAGAGGATACGCAGGGAGGCATTTTCTCTTGCTGGTGCAGCCGAGAGCGAGCGAGAGAGAGCGAGACCTGGAAATGAAAGTAAAGAGATCAGGAGGCACATGGAGGGAGCTGCAGGGGCAGCCGATCCAGAAGCAGAATGCTGCCTTCTATAATTAAATAGCACTTACTATTATTATTACTTATAGTAATAATACATTAATAATATCTCTAGTAATACAATACAATTTATCAAGGAAAGTTTATACATAGTGTGGGGGGGAAAACCCGAGGAGAGGTGAGTTCTTTATTATTATTTTGGGGGATTATTTTTGTCTTAATTCTGTGTGTGTTTGTGTATGTAGAAAGGGGTGGACTTGAGAAACAAATTCTGGATGTTGCTTCATTAGAAAGTAAAGGTTTCAGATAGTAACTGCATAGATGAAAGGCTGTGTAATTGGAATTGTTTTTTTTAAATGTAGTGAAAAATAATACGGGTGAGATTTTGAAGCTAAACTCTCTTCCTCCAAAAATGTGGGGTTTGCAAAAAACAAAAAAAAAAAAAAAAAAATTGTCAAAGATCCTAATCCCACCCCCTGGAAAAAAATGTGGTAGTCTAAAATTGCATAGCTAGGGGGAAAGACCCTGGGTTTACATGGAAAACTTAGTATTAATCGCGTTTGTGCCTGTTTGTGTTTTGTAGGTTCGGGATGTGTGTTCTGGTCTGTATTTAGGCTGCAGTTTCCCTCTCTTGTTTGGTACAAACCCCATGAAACTGTAGAGAAGCCCTCTGGAATTGCTTTTTAGATAGACCTTCCGTAGGGTCTTCTAAAGTTTATCAAATACGAAGGCTGTGTTTTGGTTTTGTTTGGGTTTTGTTTGTTTGGTCTGGTTTTAATTCTTTAATGCTTTAGACAGTTTCCGGATGGCAGGGGACGTTATGTGTTGTTTTTTGGGTGTTTTTTTTTTCTTTTTTTCCTCTTGAAGCCGTCTCCCAGACTCTCGGAGATGCGTGATTTTTATTTAAGCGGATGGGGGGTGGGGAAGGAGGAAGAGCATGTTTTGGTTTGTTTTTCCTTTTCCCGGTGAAGCCTGGATGTCTCCTGCCGCGGGAGACCCCTCCCCGCAGAGCCGCGGTGTTGGGAGTGCCGGGGTGCCGGCGTTCGGCAGAGTCGCGGGAGTGCAGGAGGCACCGCCGGCCCGCTCCGCTCCGGCGGCCGAGGTGGCGCCTCTCCCAGCGGCGGCCTCTACGCAAGGCCGGGGATCGGCGGCCTAGTGCTGGCGGTAGTGGGAGGAGGCGAGCGACGGTTCCCGCGCCATCCGTGTGGGAACCAGCCCCGGGATTTAGTTTTGCAAGTGAGGCACGGGAATGCGAGCTGGGTGGGCAGGAAACCAAGAACAAAGTGGCTTAGGGACAGGCAGCATCACCCCACAGCTCTCTCGTTGCTCCGTGGTTGTGCTGCAGTGGGGGCTGAAGGGAGGGTGGCCTGTGGTACATGAAGGTGTTATGTGTGGAACACAAGGCTGAAGGGAGTGGAAAATGAGATCATGGGGGCTGATGTGGTCAACTGAGGTTTTTAGCCCCCACCACCATCCCCCTCGCAGGGAAACTTAAAAGTCACTGCTTTTATTTTCACCGGGGGGTGAGCTGGTTGTTGCTGCCTTGCTCGGCATTCATTGGGTGCAGTGAATATTGCTGGGTGCTGCTGCTGGCACCCCAGTGACCCCAGTGATGCTGCACAGTGGGGTGCTAGGATGTGAGACAGTGGCCATGAAAGTACCTTGGGGCAGCCAGTACAGGGAAGGACAGAGGAGTCAGCCCTGGTGGGCACAACATCGTGGTGGGGAATCCAAGAGTGGTTGGCTGTCAGAAACAGTGAAACCCAGGGAGTGGGGCATGGCAGAAAGCAGCGAGCAAGAGCCCGAGTTTGTAATGGGCTCTGCAGTTTGTCCTTTGCTTGATGTGTGTCCAGTTAGCTATTCTGCTGCACCACTAAGGTGGCCAAACTGCAGGCAGTGAAAGACTCCCATGTTTCAGAGCAGTGTATCCTGGAGTCTTTTTCCTAGGGAGCTCTGGTCTCAGCTTTACAACCTGCCACTTGCATCTGAGTTTACTTATTTCTAGCTGAAATGTTACATTCAATGCCTGGAAGTCAGTCAAGTGTCAGTTCATTGCCATCTCAGAAATACAGTATGAAAAACTTTGCCCAAATTCAGCTCTGGCAGGGTCATGAATAACAGCCGTGTCCTTGATAAGATGGATTCAAGTCTTTCCGTTCATCACGTGTTTCTACCATCTACCCATCTAGAGGATATCCACCCAGTTTGTGATTCAGTCACCCAGTTCACTGGCTCATGCTTCCTTCTGAAGGCAAGAAAACCATTTTGCCTGTCTGTAGTGTTTTATTCCTGTCTGGCAAATGGTTTGTAATTTATTGACGGACTGTGAATAAAGTTCTCTCTAGATGCTGGACCAGAGAGGATGAATATCTCTGGACTGAAAGGGTGAGACCTTTGTAATGGAGATACAAATACTCAGTATTTGAATTTTGCTGGTGATTTGAGTGGGAAAATCTGGACAGAGATTTGGTAGGGGGGAGAGAAAAGGGACACTTACACACAGTGCTTCATAAAATGTTTTCTACTGTGTTTCTAAAAATATTTGAAGGACCAAGAAAACAAAAGCTAAACAAGCTTTGCACTTAAAATTAATTATGCAGTAGCTGTGGTATGGTGTGCAGCAGAAGTGAAGTGTTGCTCATGTGGCTCACTGTGTGTTGGGTTTGCTGGTGTAGCAAGTGCATGACTTGGTCTGAATGTTAAATGAAACACAGTGAAGAGGCTGGAACGATGAGGGGAGACAGAAGTGACTGAGTTTGCTGGTGAGGTAGTGCGGGAGGAAGTGTGAGGAGCAAAAAGACGAGTCTGACTGGCAGCCTCCTGCAGTGGTTGGGGCAGGCAGGACAGATGAGAGGTCTGCCACATGTGAAGGAGATTGCTGGCGTGGAGTTGTATCAAAGGGGAAAAAAAGGTAGTTGTTTGTGAGAGATGTGCAAGAAGTTGTTGGGCAGCAGTGCATGCTGTGTGCTTTGAAGGTGTTGCCATGAGAGGATGAGTCTTATGTGCAAAATCATGACATAAGCCTGGAGATGTGACAGACCTTTAGCAGAGAAGGCTGGTCACCCATTTGCAAGGAGGGAGGAGTGTGGGACAGTACCAGGGAGCAGCAGGCCTGTAGTTTATGTCTAAAGAAGGCAATGGAGGGTTTTGGGTTGAAGAACATTCGCTCTGGAAGATGAGGGTAGAACTGCAGAGCATAAACAACGCGCAGGGCACAGAAGGCTGCCTTTTACAAGGGTTTTGTAGCAAGGATCAAACTGTAGCTGTGTATTGTGAGATTTACAGAGATACAATAGGCTGGTCAGTCATCCACATGAAGGAAAGGTGGATGCAGTGGCAATAGTGATGAGGATAGAAAAAACAGAAGGGGAACTTCGAAATGCAAGAAGCATTGGGTGACTGGAAAGGAGACATTCTCTAGCCATGCCCTGTAGTCCTTTGGCTGCCCTCCAGGTTTGGGTCAGTAACATTTGAATGCCCTTCTCTCTGGGCAAGCAGCAGTAATCAGTTCTCTGTAACACAGACACATCCTGCTATGTAGGATGTTTTAGCAGCAGGATCAGGGTAGCTGTGAGGACAGGTACTGATCTCTTCTTCACTCCTTGCAGAGTGTTCTAAAGGCTGAACTCAGAAACTGAAGTAGATCATGTGTATCAGAAGCTTTTCGAGGTGGTGATCTGTTTTGTGGATATACAAAATTTTAAAGGTGTGCCATGGAATTTTTGGAATGCGGCCATTTACTTGGTGATGACCAGCCAGTGTTCAACTGCCCTCCACATTTCATCACGTCTGTGGGCTTCTGCTTCACGTCCCTGACTTTTGTTCCTTCCAGCATGACTCGGGGAGCAGCAAGAGCAGGGCTGCACCTCCAGGCGGGACAAGAGAATAGCTGAAGGTGATGGCAGTCACCAGCAATGCCTTCACTCATAGGGTACAGTCCCACCACACCTGAGCAGTGTAGGCAGGACTAGATGCCAATAGCAGTGGTCCATCAACAGTCCCAAAGAAAATGAGGTGGTGCATCTGGTCCAGGTCCACCCAGCAAGTCCAGCAGTAGGAGATTGTTCCAGAGACAGGACTGCAGACAAACTGCCTGCAGTGCAGGTCTGTGGTTTGTCCCAGAGATAGAACTGAGGACAAGCTCACCTACAGCATAGCTCAGTCAAAGCAGGACCTGGACCTCAGCTGAAATGGAGCTCCTAGACCATGAACACTGGGGCATAGGTGGGGGCCCAAGGGGAGGCTGTTTGGAGTACTTTAAGCCTTTTAGTGTATTCAGGGACCAGACAGCTAGAAATTCTTCCTTCCTTCCTCCCTCCCTGTGCTCTCCCCATGAGCCTTTGGGAGGGTCCACTTGACTCTTTTGCATTATCTTCTCCCCCACAGTTTCTCTCTTGTCGTTTCCTGTGGAGACTCTTTCCTCACTCTTGTCTCTGATGGCCCTCACAGTTTCCTATGGTGCTCTGGGGTGGCTCTGTCCTCTTTCATGTCTTTCACTGCTGCCTTTGTAGAAATGGTTCCTACTGCTCATCTTCCACTTCTCTGTTCTCTCTTACTTTCTTTGTCTTTGCAGAGTTTCACACAAGGAGAAAAATTAAATTAATTACCTCTCTCTCCTTATCTACCTCTTGTCTGCCTGTATTGTTAGTGATCATTTTAACCTCACAATCTCCTTGTTAAATTTCCTTACTTCTCCCTGAGTGCTCATTATCCAGGCTATTTATGAATCAATGCAGGCCTTCTATTGGTGTTGTAGTGAAGTATATCAGCTCTTCTCCATTACTTCTGTTCAAAGCCTTTGTAGAGATGCTGATGATCCCTCACCTTGTCTGTTGGCTTTCCCTTTCTTCCTACACTGCCCATGCTAGTCCAAGTTCAGCTGCTTAAAATCTCCTACCTGCTGCTTGAACCAGATTGCTCCCAAATTTACTGTCTGATGACTTAGAAACTGCACAGTGTCACTTTCAAGCTCCTGCTTCCTTCTGCTGCCAATTTGTCTCGCTCCAGTCTTTCCCCCTTCCTCCAATTCTTCTTCTTGGTAAAGGGCAGGTATCAATTCTACATTTTGCATGGCACAGAGCACAATCAATAAGGGCTTGCTGAGTTGTCAGGATTGATTTTTATGTACCTTAAAGGCTCCTTCACCCTGTTCAGACTGAGTGTGTTGTTGATACTGCAAGATATCTTAGAATGGTAGGGATGGTCTTAAAGTAAAAGGGAACTGGATGATAATGCTCTTCAAGTTGTAGTGTAGAGGTGGAGAAATTCCTTTAGTATCTTTGCAGAGGCAGTCCTGGGTTGGGAAGGTACAGGATCTTCATCTCATTTCAGTGTTTCTGTACTTGCTGCCTTTGTCCCCAAGTTCCTATTCCTCAAATGCTGAGCAATGTTTGTGGTCACAGCTGGTTGATATGAAATTTGCTGTCACCAGCAGCTCAGTTTTGTCACAAAGTGCCATCCTTTCTCTCCTTCATTATTCTTTTCTTGTGTGACAGACCTGTGTACCTTAGAGAAAGGTCACTGGGGAGCCCTTCCAAAATTTGCTTCCAAACTGCAGAGGATGAAGTGCAGATAACTCTTGAGCCTTCGTAAGGTGCTGCTCACCCCAGCTGAAAACACTGCAGTATAGGGCTCTGTTCCCTCTCCAGAGAAGCGTTCCCCAGTCTGTGCTGCTCTTGCCTGCTGATTTTCAGTGTGAAATCCCCATTGTCTGGATTCATGCTGTCCTTTTATGTGGACCACGGCAAGCAATTCTGTCTTCTTCCTTTGCATCTCCCTTTGAGCTGTACCTCCATAAACTTTATCTAGGTAAGCTGTGTTTCACATGCTGTGCAGTAAACCAGTTTAAATCTGTCCCAGATAAGTAGTGGTTAGAAATGCTTATCATGGGAGGGTCTCAGCACAAATTCCTGAAATGACTGCCAGTGCAGGCAAAGATGAAGTTGGGTTTCTTCCCTTTCCTAGAAGGCAGTCATGATAGCACTTGGTTCCCATTGCTTTATTTACTGGCAGCCTAAGCAGAGAGCTCAAATTGAAGTCATTCCTTTTTGCCCATGTATCCTGTCAGTGGCATGTGAGAAAAAGCAGATACTTGGTAGTGAGCTGCTTGCTGTGCTGTATCTGCAGTGTGGATAAATCACGGGCTTCGCTGTTCAGGGCATCTGGTCTGGAACATTTTGTTAGTAGTAAATTCAGGCACAAACAAAATACTGTGCTGTTTAATTGCCAGCAAGACCTAAAATGATTCACTTTGTGTTGTTTCTTTTTCTTCTTCTTCCACAGCAACTATAATGGAGAGGCAGAAGAGAAAACAAGAAATAGAGAAAGGACTGCAGTTCATTCAGTAAGTGGACAACCTCAGTGTTCCCTGTGGATTTGGAGGCAGTCGTCTTTCTGTTGAGGATTGCAGGAACTGACTTTTTCCTATTCATGCTTTGGGTTTGCTACATGGGAAAGAGATACTGTCCTGAGGATTTTGACTGTGATTTTTCAGTGTGTTTCTTGACCTGTTAGCTCCCTAAACTTGAAATTCTGTCATTTTAATATCCTTTGGTTTTACCCTCCACTGCAGTTCCAGGATGATCTTTACACTCAGCATAATGCTAATAGTACTTGGACCTTCTATGTCATCTTCAGCATGAAGATCTCAAAGTGCTCTCTCAACAAGGTTATCCCACCTTTGTTAGGAAGGGAGATAGTGTTTCAGTTCTGTAGGTGGGGAAACAAGGTACGTGACTTGTTGGGCACGCCATATGGTGCCTATAGGAAAAGTAGATTCCATGGGGTCTTTTACAGTTGCCAACCTGGTAGATGTCTCAGATCCTTTTCTGTGAATATCATGTGGCCTTGTAGAGTTTGAAGTGGTTGCTTATGTAGTAGTTACAAATCCTAGTACTTCCTTATAAGATACAGTAGTATCTTATTAAGTATTTGTCCCTACAATGTTTGAGTTAGCAGAGGCCTCAAACTCAGGCCCAGGTTCCATGGTGAGTAAGGAAGTAGTAAGATTGTAATCAGATTGGTTTAGGGGTTTTTAAGGTCTGCTTTGAGTCCTGCAATTATTATGCCTGAAATCTGTGCCTCTATAGTAGGAAACCCCCTCAGATCTTCCATGTTACATATTTGCATCCTGTAATATGGCCATGATATTTTCATCCCAGTCTGAGACTAAATAGGGCTGATAATGCAGTTTTGGAGAGGTAATTTTGAGATTTATATTGGTAGCACTTACAAAAATGCACAGGATTCTGGGGAAGAAAATAATTTAGGAATATAAGGTGCAGTTCACGCATCTGGAGTGTATCTTGCACTCTGAACCAGGAGTAATGCCATATGTTGGTTTGTTTGATGTGAAAGAGGGAGTCCAAGTTTGTTAGCAGCATGAATGTTTCTTACAAAGCCATAACATTTCCTATAGTTAATTTTAGGGAGTGATTAGATGAAATCTAAAAAACGTTTATTCTGTAACCGGTAAGTAAGATCATATATGCACTGTAGGTGAGAAAAGCTATGAAAGGTGCTAAGGTTTACTCTGGAACCTATTGATTTGTCCTCGAAGAGAAAAAAATATATGTGGACCAAGCTTGGATGAATTGGGTCGTCCAGTTTGAAGAACAGAACCTTTCTCTTAAATCTCAGTGCTGTTGTGGGGTAGGTGTTATTCTCACAAGCACTGCCAGTGTTTGTGGCTCAGCCTTGGCCAAGAAAGTTAGAGTTAAATGATCTCCTGAACCTGCATTGTTTTCTCCCTTCCTTTTGTGAGGTAGGCCTAAAGGCATGTGGCTAAGTTAAGGCAGAGAAAAGTGATTGCTTTTATCTCTGTATGTCTCTGGTCTCACAAAGGATTTGAGGAGGTCTTGGAGTGCCGCTCTGGTGCCTCTCATTAGAGCCAGATGAATATAAAATACACTTGTATTCTTCTTGGCAGTCTCTCATGGGACTTTATTAAAGATGGGATTTTTTAGGTGACTGTCAGAAGCACATTACAGAGGATAGTGTATGCACAGAAAATAAATGGGAATAAGACTCCTCTAGTCTCCAGTCCCTCTTACACGTGACCATCACTCGACACCACTGTGACTGTCACTGTACATAATGCTCCCTGACTGTGTTCTCTTTGCCTCAGCTGCCTTTGCAGTGGTAAAATGTTCAGTAACTTACTGAGTTCACCAACACAGAACCAGAAAAATGATCTCTTCATCAGACAAAAGCCCTTGTTTGCATGGATGCCTGTTTAATGAGTATTTTCTCTTATTTTTCTTCAGGTCCACATTACCTCTAAGCCAAGAAGATTATGAGGTAATGGAGATTTTGTTTGTTGAAGCTGGGAGCCCTCTGGTTAGCAAGATTTGTTCTGTTGCACAGCCATTAGTTTACATGCCAAAAGTGAAGAATGTGGGATGGTCTGTCACAATTTGCCTGTGACTTAAAGTTTTAAGGTTCTGATGATGACGGCTTTCAGGGAAAGGAGAAGACACTTGAGCGTTCAAGAAGAATGGGGATTTGACTGCATTATTCTCCTCTACCAAAAAACCTGATGTTTTACAGGAGGGTAGGGATGCAGGATTATCTTAGTGGGCAAGCAATTTGCTAAAAGATATGGGAAGGAATGGGAAATTGTGAAGTCTCTCCTGTCTCTGAATGTCCAATTGAGTGTATTTGTTCTCTCCCTGCTGCCCAGGCCTTTTTGCAGAAGCTGGTGAGAAACTTGTTTGCAGAGGGCAATGATTTGTTCCGAGAGAAGGATTTCAAGCTTTCCCTGGTACAGTATGTAGAAGGGCTGAATGTGGCGGATTATGCAGCCTCTGATGAGGTGACCATCCCAAAGGATCTCATCTGCAAGCTCCATGTCAACCGAGCTGCCTGCTACTTTGCCATGGTGAGTGCTTTCCCAAGTTGTCCCCAGGAGCCAGGGTTGCAATGCTATGCAGTTGGAAAAGATGTCAAGAGGTGTTTCAGCTGGTTTTGTCCACTCCCTGTTTAAGCACTGGAGGAGACAACACACAGAAAAGTCTGCAGTCTCCTCACAATTGCACTGTGTCTTGTGAGACAGAGGAAGGATGTGAGGAGAGGGGGCCAGGCCTAAGGTACTGACAGTGCAGGTCTGGTCTTCAGTGATGAGGAATTAGTACCATCCAGTGTCTTCCAGTATTGAGCAAGTATTTTTCTGGAATATTGTTTATTACTTTAGAGGCTCTTGCCTCCTCCTTTGAGACACTGGAAGATAGTAGGAAGTCTTTGAGTCTTGAAGGAACTTGCAGTATACACATGGAAAAGGATTCTGAAATATCCAGGCTCTAAAAGGCTGCACGCTTCCATTTTACTAAGGCATGTAACAGCTTTCCTTTATGGCACAACCCCAGAGCAGGCCCATCCTGTTTGTAAGGACACTGAGTCCCCTGAAAATTAGCAAGCAGTCACATAATTAGAGACTTTCAAGTGTAATATGCTCAGGGTAAAGGGGTAGACAAGATAAGATTGCTCAAGCAGCAGTTCTGTCATTCCTTGACTTTAAAGTGTTTTGAGTTTTGCAAGATTTAACAAAATGTTCTGTTAATGTAGGTGTGTTTGCACGCTGGTGTGTGAATGAGGTAGCGTATGTACTTCCACCTGCTAATTGTATTCCTGTTTTCTGCTGAGAGATAGAACATTGCATTCACAAAGAAGGACAAGTTAGTCTGCTGTGCCTCAGCTGACTCCAGGTGATCTGTTCCATGCAGGGGTTGTATGAGAAAGCACTGGAAGACAGTGAGAAGGCTTTAAGTCTCGACGAGGAAAACATCCGAGCACTATTCCGGAAAGCCCGTTCCTTAAATGAACTTGGAAGACACAAAGAAGCCTATGAGTGCAACAGCCGATGCTTGCTGTCCCTCCCACATGTAAGTTTTTGACATACAACTCATCTTGGTTTTTGCGGCTCATGACCTTCCTCTCCTCAACATGCTTAGTGTGAGGCCAGAGGATATTGGAAGAGAAATCCTAGCTGTTCCCAAGAACATGCTTATGCCCAGAAATTTTGTCTCTCTGCCTCAGAGATGTTTGTCCTCACATGTTTCTTCAGGTCAAGTCACCTCTTACAGATAGTGCCAGCCGGAGATGCCAGTTAGTGACAGCAGGTTCATGGTTTGTTTGTGAAGAGCAAGCCCCTACTCCAAAAGAAGGTGAACTAAAGCCGTGAGAATGCTTTAATTGGCTGCTTTTGTGTCTCTAATGGAAGTGACTAGGAGCATGGGATAAATGGGAACTGGAGGTCTGAAAGGAAAACATGTATGGTTTTCCTGTGTTGGATACAAATGTCTCACATTTCACTTACTGATTGCTAAGGCAAAGTGATCAAGCTTTTTATTTCTTGAGGAAGATGCAAAGGTGTCCTTGACATCACATGGCATAGTTATTTTTGTGTTCAGGGGTGTGTAAATTTTTGCATGCAGAGAGGACTATCTGCATATACTAGGAACTAAATATTTTCCTGATAGTGCTTTTGAGCATCCTCTTGGGCCAGATATTGATCAGGAAAGCAAACTGATTACATGGATTCAAGTGAACACTGGTGCTGATCTTGGTTCTGATCCATCACAGTAACATTAATGCAAGAAAAATGCATCCACCTCAGCAGGAGTTAACTTTCCTTTATTATTAGTGTTATAGAAGCAATCTTTGAAAACCTTGTTAGCAATTAGTTATTATTTTGTATAGCTTGTAAATTCTGTCTTCTTTGTCTTGGCAGAACAGGGTAACCAAAACATATTAAAGATATCATGTTTGGGAAGTCCAAAGGAGCTGTTTTATAAACAAACCCTTTGATTAACAAAAGTATCTAATGTAGGTGTTCTTGTAAAGCTGTATGTGGCTATATTTTGCATTGCAGTTTATCCACTTAATTTAATTTATATTTTAACTATATAGTTACATTTACATAGCTCTCATTATTACCATCACTTTATCAAACTTCTCTGTGCCACGAAAGTTCAGCCTAAAAAACTCCATATTGAGTGATCTGCATTTCCTATTCTATACAATTCAGCCTTGTAAATTAACATAGCCAATTTTCATATTACCTGCTTAACAGAAATCATAAACCTTCTCTGCATCAAAGGCAAGTCATGCTATCCATCATTTCACTCTTGTTTCCGTTACCCTCTGGAGCACACAGGTACTTCCATCTTTTCATTGGTGTAATTGCTGAGAACTATGTTGTGGTCAAAACAGAGCCTTTCTTAAAACTTCTGATGATAAAGGGTCTGCCACTCATTTGGCTCACTGTTTATCAGTTAACTTATTTCTGGGTTCAGATACTCAGTGCTGCTAGTTTGCAAAAGTTCTCAGTATGATGAAGTTAATTCTCTGTGGTACACTTGTGTTTGGTATGGCATGGGGTGTTTTAGAAGAGGAAATGGACAAAATGCTAGATTTTGTTTTCACTGAGTTCAGTGAAGATGATGCCAAGACTAATGTTGATGGTGTGGGGGAGTGAGTACAATCAAAAAATGGCACTCCAGATTGAAAGGAAAAGTTACTGGTGGTGGGCTGGAAGAACCAGAGTTTTCTCAGCTGTTGAAAGGGAAAGGACTCAACCTGCAGGGAGAAGGAGATTGGACAGACCAGCATGGCAAGTAGAGAGAAGAGGGCAACCCTCAAGGTTGGAGATGAGGGGGGAAGTGTTGGAAGATCAAGGAGGGCTATCACAACAGATTGGGCAGATCCTTTTTTTCTTCTCTGAAAAAAGTTTTAAATTACTCTGATATTTTTACAAACAGGGAGAAAGAGGAAAACAGAAGGAAACAGCTGCTGGTGATATGTAAGTGTAGAAGACTGTGGCAGGTTGTTAGACTGGGCAGAAAGCCCATGGTGGTGTGTGAGTGGGCATGGACACTGGGCAGGGAGGATGGTAAAATGTCACACAATGGGCAAAGCTGAAGGATCTGCTTAACTAAGGTGAGGCAGTTTCGCTGGAGCTGGAGACAGTCAAAATGCCTTCTAGCTAGTAGGTTGAAAACTGAGACTTGGTCTCAGCTTTAAAAACAAACAAGCAAAACAGGCTCGTGTGTGTACTGTCTGCATATCAAAACTGATTATTAACTCTGCAGTTGGCAGAGAGGGAAGACGTGCAGGTTCCTTCCCAGGCATGGAGACCTTGTGGAAGCTGTATCAGCAGCTAGCCTTGGCAGCTCCTTCAGCCAGCTTGCCAGCAGGACTTCTGAACCCTGCTTTTGCAGAGTGGGTGCTTTGTTGGAAGCAAATATTTAATTCTGATTTTCTGCAGCATTGAATGAGTGTAGGGCAAAACTCCTGGTGCAACTGTAGCACCTTGGCAGGACTGAATGAATGGACAGGACAAGAATGCTGAAGTCTGAACTCTCCTGGGGCTGTTCTGGAAATTATCTACCCGCTGCTGTCTGAAGTTGAGGCTTCTTGGTGCAGCCCAATGTGCATAACTGCATTCCTCTTTATTTCATTCTGTGTGCCACAAAGGCAAAACTGAAAGTGTCCCGCCAATGGTTTTGTCCTCAGGATGAAAGCGTCACACAACTGGGACAGGAGCTTGCCCAGAAGCTGGGACTGAGGGTTCGAAAAGCATACAAAAGACCTCAGGTATGACTTTTGTCTTAGAGGCTATCCTTTGCTTGTACAAGTATACTTCTGCAGAAGTGGTAGGTGCTGCTCTGCAGTTATAGACATGTGGACACAACCCTGCAAATTCTAGCAGGCTGCTGGCAACCCTCCTTGTCCTGATCCTCTGACTCACTTTGCCTTGATCCATTTCTAACCCCATTGCTGCTCTGTGTCTACTGCCAGGATGTTTTTTGAGTCCTCAGCTGGTGCTGCAGGAGAAAATTCTGATGCAGTAGATGCCTACTGTAGATGCCTACTACTCCTTGCAGGAGAGGAACATGTGGCCTGATCTCAAAGCAGGTTTTGCATCACAACCCTGTTATGCGATGAGAAGGATGGGTTCCTCTGCTGCATTGGAGGCATGGCTGGTTTTGTAGTGCAGTGGATCATGAAGGGTTCCTGCCCCATTTCTAGGCCTACACTTCTTTGTGGTGGGGGAAAGGCTTGGCTTTGGGAGAAAAATGGGTACACACCTGGTCAGAAGCTAATTGACACCAGTGGCTGGATCCATAACTTGGCTCTACAAGGGGGTGCTGTAGGTGCTTAAATGTCTACCCTGGGATGAAGATAGAGGGCGTTAGGCCACTGCTTGCCATAAAGCTGCTCTCCCTCCCATAAAGCTGCCTCGCTCAGGGATTTTGTTCTCAGGAGCAGAGAACATGAGCTAGCAGTGGAGGCTGACGTTTGCGTTTGCATCCTCGGCCCCAAGCACGGAGGTGTGTTAAACAAACAATGTGTTCCATCTGCAGAGGGGCACCTTTGTAGCATGAGGTGGAGTGATTGGTGGGCATCTGGTTTGCAGAGAGCTTTTAGGGTNTTGATCTTGTAGCAGCTTTCTCACACTCCCAAATGATTCTGTCTCAAAACAAAGGGAAGTTTATGTGGAAGTACTTTTTGTAGTTGTTCACTGTGTTGGCCTTGCCACCTTTTTTGCTGCTGTCATGTTACTCAGCTGAGATGGGCTTAAACCACCTGTATGTTAGAAATATAAAAATTAAACACTCCAGAATGCTTTTTATTATTTTAAATTCTGTGATTGGTATTTTATTAACACTTTGCAATCTCTTGTGTTGAGTTCCAGTGTGGTAATGCCTTCCCAAAGTAGTAATTTTTTAATGAAAAGCCAACCCATCTGTTTCTCAAGGAAATTTTTTGCCTCCTGGTTGTGGGTCAGATGTTCTCGGGTGTACAGCAAAATTAAATGTCCCTTTTCAGTGTTGACAAACGTCAATAAACGTGCACTCTTGTGTCATAGTGGGGTAACCTTTTGGGGTGGCTTTTATTTTTGGGCAGTGCTTGGAAGGAAACCATATTTTAACCCAGCTTTACCTAGTTTATGAGCATTCACAGGCTGAATTCTATTCTAAGACCTCTCTCTTCCTTGCAGCAGGAATTGGAAACATTCTCACTACTCAGTAATGGCACGTCAATCAATTCATCATACCAGGTAAAGTTTGCATCCTGTGGTTGTTACTGTTTATGAATTGTGCTGCTAGAATGCTTTAAAGTTTTATTTACATGCAAATTTATAACTGTCTTTTAGGTTTGAACTGTTTTAATTAGTGTTTTCTGCTTTTAAGGGATACTACCAAGACATAAATTTCTTTGAAAATATTTCTACTTGACATTATTTTTTATTTCAATAATTAGATCACCAAAGATGGTTATTTTTCTTACTGTGAATATTTGCTTTCTCTTGCATTTTAAATAAATTTTTGTTTTCAAGTTTTGCATATCTAAAAACAATGCTAAGTAAAAATCAGAAAGTGCAACTGCTGAAGAAAATATAAAATTAAATCCTGTGCTGTACTGAGCAAAGTACATACACAGTTTATGTATTGTTCATATTGTCCTGGGAGATCCAGCTGGGCAGGGCAGTGTACAAATACTAAGGTAAAAGATAAGAAATTGCTGGTTTCCTTGTTCTACCACTGGACAAAAAACTGTCACAACAAACAAGCACTTGCTGTTTTTACAGGCTGTTTGGTACTCCACAATGCTCCTTAAAGCAAGTAAACAATAAAACTGTAAACATTGTAATTTTCTACAACAAGATGGAATACTAAAGAACTAGTTTACCTTTCACTTCTTTCATCTTCACATCTTTCTAGGAAGGCCAGTCAGTTTTTTTAATAGTTATGCTTAGTTTTTAATTTGAAAATCTTTTCCTTTTATAAGAATTGAAAATAATGCAAAGCCCACTGTAGCAGAGGCAATATCATAAGACAAATGCTTTACTTGTGCCTTTTTAAGCTTGAGCTAAAGACACACGTACTTACCTCTATTTATGTTTCTGTAAAATATGGACTCAATTTATTTCTTGCCTTGAGCTCCAAGTCAGCAGTTGTCTTGGCAGAAACATTTTCCTGTTTTGAATTTGCTGTAGAAGTTTGTGGTTGTTAGATTGCAAAATATGTGAACTAAGAAAAGGAACATTGTGTAAGATCAGGCTAATCAGATCTTCCATACAGTGTGCTGACCATTGATATGTCCTGCGAGTGGGGACACAGTGTTCTTATCCACACATGAAATACCCTATTCTATGTATGGAGTTTCTCACATGGTTGGATGTTGTGCAGGCATGATTTTCCTTTGCAGCAAAAGGGTTTATCGGCTGCTGAAGGTAAACATGAATAGGTTCCTTGGATCAATGGCCTCCTGAAGTTCATTGGTTTTACTGTTCCAGCACAGAAAGAGGCCATAAAGGAAAAGAAAGGATCATATACATTTAGGAGTAGTAAAGTGTGGATGTCTGTTTAAAAATTAATTTCTCACAATATTTTTCCTCTCCCCTTTCCTACATCCTCTTTGCAGACTACTTCCAATGGATTGGGCTCAATAGATGACATTGAAACAGGTAAAGATATCTCTCTCCTTAGATTTTTGTGGCTTCATTATGCTATGTGACCAGGTTGGCAGGCTTGAGAGGTTCATCACCTGCATTTGTGTCTCTTCTGCACACTTCCAGCTTTGGTAACTAGGAGAAGGAAAAAGTGGGACAAAACAGGAGTGTTTTTCTTGCAGAAACAACTTTTTGTCCAGGCCCAGTGAGAGGCGTGTCTGGGAGTTAAAAGTGTATGCTGAGGTACACAGCTCTCTCCAGTTGTGCTTTCTTAAAGCTGCTGTTGGCAAAGCTTCTGAAACTCTGCTCCAAGGCAAAAAGTCCAGATAAAATGAAGTTAAGGTTGGTTGTGCTCTGAGTGCATATGGTCCTCCAAGACACTGAAATGGAGGAATTGAAAACAAAGGAGTAGGGAGGGACCCAGGGAAAGTCGAGTTCAGGGTTAAGCACTCAGGAGGAGAAGAAGGAAAATTAACAGGGTTGCTTTTCTCATGCTGGGAAACAAGTGACCTTAACTCTGCCCCTGTAGAAAGGCTTGCTACCTTGTGTGCTGGAGCACTGAACTTCTGCCTCTAAGCACATCAGTCTTTGTTCCTTTGTAAGGTAGCTCTATGTGTGAGAAGGAAAGTGTGAGGACTTACAGAACAAATAGCAATTGCTCTTTTTAATTTCATTATTAGGGTGCTTTGGAAAGCATGTTAGTTTTCTGTTGAATGCAAATTTAGTATCTGCTTGCTACATGAGATCATGAGACCCAGTTCTGTGAATTAAGGAGAGTTTTTCACATTACCTTGCTGTGCTAAAATTAACTGGACTCCTACTACAGACTAACGAATGACTGCATCCAGTAAACTCTTTGTCTAATCTGGATTTGGTGTAAGAGCAGCATGCCACCTTTGCTGCATATCAGGCAGACAGAGCTTTTACTGCTAGGAAGTCTTTGCAAAAGCACTGGCCATGTGTTATCCAATTGCCCTGAGAGTGGTGTGCCACTACGATGGCTGTGGGTGCTGGGTACCCTGAGAGTTTCAGATTCAAAGCTTTTTTTAGCAAGGGTTTTTGTGGTTGTTGTTTTGTTTTATTTTAAGATGCAGACTCTTGAAGCCCTTTCCTCCATGTTTTGCTTGAAGTTGTCTGATTAACTCAGCCCAGTCCTGCAGAGAGATCATGGCACAGATCTAGCTCAGTATGGCCATTGGCCAGCTAATGCACCAGGGATCACTGCTGTTTTGGAGAGCAGAGCTAGAAACAGTGCTTTTAAAAGCTCTGTACTTGCCCCTTGGGGACAGGCAGGTGTATGGCAGAGAAGCTACCAGCTGGGGGGCTTGGTATGAGAGACTTGGTTCATGGGAGTGTATGGACAAGCCCCTCATTGAGCTTAGCATAATACGTGGGGCTGAGTGTGATGGCAGGGGCAGGAATCAGCAGGTGTGAATGTGCCTGTGAGCTACTCATCAAAGAAAGCTGTTTTATTCTTTTAAGATGGAGCAAACATTAGGGGAATGCAGAGGATGCATGATCATTCTTAAGGAGAGTATGTGAGATGTGGTTATCACAGCTGGTGAGTGATGTCAGCAGATCTGGTGTCCTGAGGAAAGCAGGAATAGGAAAGGAGAGATAGGAAAAAAGATTGGACAGAGTGGGAGGAAGTGGCTGAAGGAATGACAGGGTTTGGGTGATCAGGGAGAAGAGAGTGGACATCTTCCCTCTTCCACTTGCAAGTAGTAGAGCCTGCTCTTTTCCTTGCCCTTCGCATGCACTGAGCTGTGGGGGTCTCATGTTATTGTCTGCCTTTTGGTCATGCATTCAGTGTTTCTGGGTTTGGGACCTCTTGGCATGTATGGGGGCCTCTTAGGGTGTGTGAGGGCCTCTTTTCTTTGCTTCCCAGTCTGAGTGGAAAACGAAGGGCCTCATTCATTCCTCAGAGAAGGTCTAAACTGCTGGATCCTTTGGGGCCCTGTCATTGTGCACCCTTTTGCTCTCTGCTGCATTTGTCCCCATCCCTTCCGGCATGTTCTGAATTTCTTGGTGGCCTCTGTAGGGATCTTGACAGTACTCCAGATTTAAACATCTGAAAAATGGGAAGGCACAAGCTATCCCTTTGTACTGCAGGGAATCTGGCCAAGCTTTCCAGCCATAAGAAAAGCTGGATAGTTGGCTCCCTGGTGGCTGGGGGTTCTGCAGCAAACGGAGATGAGATGAGAAAAGTCAGTGCAAAGGAGGCATGGGTTTGAAGCCAAGCCTGATTGGTGGGGCAGCTGCAAAACTAAGGACATGCACACCCTTCCTTTGAGTCACTGCCTGTGGGAAATGCATTCAGCTGCAGCACCGAAATCCTATGTTGGATCCCATAAGGTACAAGGTGTGTTTGCCTTCAGTGGCATGCTTGAGGATGTGGAGAGGGACCTGTGTCTGTTTCTTGCCACTTCCCCTGCTTCCCTGTCTTTTGTCATGGCTCAGCCTCCGGTGCTTTCCACGGTGACTTTTGCTGTGGTCCATCCACGTGGACCATTCACAACGAATACTGGAGGAAAGGTTGCAGGGGTTGGTGCTGTGCTCCTGGTAGGGTTAGAGGTAAGGGGGCATGCCTGTGTTTATCATCTCTGCTGTTGTTTTGTTCAGGACTTGGGGGTTTCCTGGAATTGCTAATTTGCTGAGCTCTCTAAGAAGGCACCAGCACATTCCTGGGCCAGCAAAGGAGCAGTTTGCAGCTGTAACAGGGCTCACTCGCCCAGTCCCTGACACAGAGGGATGACCAAGTTCTCATGGGGGCTGAGTGAACAGACCTGGTACAGACAGGATGCAGCATTTCTAGCTAGATCAAGTTTTGTGTCTCTGAAGCTTGTCTAGTTTCTCTCCCAGTTTTATCAGTCTTTCTAATAAAAGCTATTGTCTCTCCTTCCAAACTTTGCCTTGCTTTTATAGCCTTAGTCTGTTGCAGTTCAGTGCACCAATGGGATGTGGATGGAGAAGGTAGCATCTTTGTCTTATTTCTTTTCTTTTATTCCAGGACATCTCCACAGGGGCAGAATTAAGGTAGTTTGGGTGCTTGGTTTGAGAACTGCAAATGTAATGCTGCATTTTCCAAATTTCTAACATTTGAACTTCTTTTTTAACCTTAATTTTTTTTGAGAATAAACTGCTCTTCTGTGAAGAACATGTGCTTGCAACTTTAACTTCACTTAACAGAGGTTTATATTGCATGATGGGAACATCTTACTACTTCAGTAATGTACTGGAGAGGGGAAGAAACCTTAGGGAAAACCGCTGCTTCTTTCCTGCCTCGACCCCACCTTACACGAGTTCCCAAGGGCATGTTTGCTGATCAGATATTGAGGGGGAAAATGGGTAGCAGCCTACCACTTTTGGACATCAGAAAGGACTCAAGGGCAGGGAATTTACTTGAGTAAAGACAGCTGAGTGAGTCTGATGGGGATTTTTGGGACATACTGTTAACACAACCTGATCTCAGACTCACTCAGTCTCGGACTCTCCTCCCAACAGGGCCTTGTGTTTTTTATCTTCTTCCGTCAGGATGCCTGGGTTTTTAGAAAGAGTGTGCAAGTAAGCAAGCTTTCAGCTGGGATTTCAAAGCTCCAAGGAGTAGAGAAGGCAGTGATCTCTCCCAAGTGCATTAGTGAGGAACATTAAAGAAAACACCAGGTGGTGGGTTATAGAGAAATTTTATTATGTACTCCTGGCCTTTAGTCCTGCCCAAAGTGAATTCGGTAACTGCTCAGCCACAGGTTTTGTGTTGCTCCTGGTTGCTGTACGTGCTTGCCAAATCCTGACAGTCAGACTGGGCACTGGCCCTTAGAATGTATTTCAGCTATTGGCGAGTCACTGGAGAGTGGGAACAAAAATGAAAGGGCAAGTACTCTTCAGACTAGAGCCTCTCCTCTCAGAAAATTGGCATACTTGGTTTTTGTGATTTGATGGAGTTGTACAATGTTGGTTTTGCCTTGTTGTGCTCTGTTTGCCTTCTTCAAGAGGCTGTCCTGGTGACTGGCTCTGTTTCTCTCTCATCACAGACTGCTCTATGGACCTGCAGTGCCTCCCAGCTCCTGTGGCCACCTCCATCCCTGTGAATGAGGGGCTGGCCCCTTTGCCCTCTGACTCAGATGCAAAGGGCTTGCCCACCTCGCTTCCTGCTGCCAGCTTGCTCCCATCTCCAGACTGTGTACCCTTGCCAGTGCCTGAGAACACGGAGGACTTCACAGATGGGGACATCATTGGGGAAGAACTAGACTCCCTCCTGGATTCCCTTGCTGAAGGGTCACCATACCCTCTAGTAAGAGTGGGCACTGCTTCTTTCTTCCAAAAAGGTCCTTGGACGGCCTTGTAGCATGAGGGTGTGAATGCTGCCTCTCATTCTCTCTCTGTAATTCTTTTGTCCTAGCTCTTCCTCTGGCAAAACTCATTCATTCTTTCCTTTATTTTTGCTACTGTCAGTATGTAGAGTCCTCCTCCAAGCCTGCTTTGCTACGTGCAGCTTCAGGGAGCTGCCTCTCAAAATATACCCAAGCTAGCCCTCCCCTGACATCTCCTTCCACCTGGCCTCTCATGTCCGTGAAGTTGAAGCAAGTCTGAGAGTAGAAATGAGTGTGATGAAGCAGGAATGATGGATGTATTTTATACAGTGAGCATGCTCTAATCTCCTTGTATTTTGTGCACTCAGCCTAAGTTAGTTGAACCGGTCTGGGAGCTGCATAGACAATCTGTATTCATACTTACGTTGGAGTTTGGTTGCCAGTGTTGCTTATGTGAGTCACCTTGGGTCTGGAGGCAGTATAGTGATTTTCTTGTTGGAAAAGCCCCAGTGAGAGATGCTGTGGGTTGTGATCATTACCCTGACCTTTGCACTCTGTGCACTCGGCTGCCTTGTTTCTCAATCTGAGTTGGTTTAAGTGCCCAGCACAGGGCACTGCCTTGCAGACTGATGAACTCAGGTATCCCAACACTTCCTCAGGGATCCTGGTCCAGACTGTTTGCAGTACAGAAAAATTGGAAGGTCTTTGGGAAGTCTGCAGTTGGATTGAGCTGCCAGGTATCCTTTTGTTCCAGCTAATACAACGTGCCCTTCACTGGGAGCCTGTTGCTCCCAGTGTTGTCAGGGTTTGACCCCAGTCAGCAGCTAAGTACCAGATAGCTGCTCACTCATTTTCTTCCTGCCCCTTCCCCAGTGAAGAGGATAATTGAAAAAAACCCCACAAACTTGTGGCTTAAGATAAGAACAGTTTAACAATTGAAACAAAATAGAATACAATATTAACAACAATAATAATAATAATAGGAGAGATGGAGGAATAAAACCCAAGAGAAACAAATGATGCACAGTACAATTGCTTACCAGTTGCTGACCAATGCCCAGCCTTCCCTGAGCAGCAGGCAGTGACCCTGACCAACTTCCCCCAGTTTATATCCTGGGTATGATGTTCTGTGGTGTGGAATATCCCCTTGGCTTGTTCAGATCAGCTGTCCTGGCTGTGGTCTCCCCCATTTTCTTGTGTACCTGCTCGCTGGCAGAGCATGGGAAATGAAAAGTCCTTGATTTAGAGTAAGCACGACTTAGCAATAACCAAAACATCAGTGTGTTATCAACATTACTCTCATGCTAAATCCAAAACACAGCATTGTACCGGTTACTAAGAAGAAAATTAACTCTGTGCTGACCAAAACCAGGACATCTCTTTTCAGTCTTTGCTCCTCAATATTAATTCACTATTTATCCTCCTTCCTACTCCCCCGAAGTCTCTGGTCCAGGGCACCATTCCTACCAACCTGCCAACAGAGATGCCCCAGTTGATTCCTGTGTTTCCGGGGGGAACTCCGCTGCTGCCTCCAGTCGTGACAGCCAGCATCCCTGTGTCCACCCCTCTGCCACCTGCCTCCTTTGGCCTGGTGATGGATGCCGCCAAGCAGCTCTCCTCCTCTTCTGTTCTGGATGCCTTCGAGGCCCCACCAGGAGGAAGTGGTGGCTCCACTTTAGATTCGCTGGATTCCCTGGATCTGCTTCCATACACAGATACACGGCTTGATGCCCTGGACTCTTTTGGGACAAGCAAGGGGTCGCTGGATACCTTGGATTCCTTTGCCATTGGTAGGTGCAGAGTGATGTGGTTTGTGTTGCCTTAGCTGTGAATGCATGCCAAAATTATTTCCTTCAATGCTGAGGACATCTGTCCTGTAGCATTCTCTGCTGGTGTGGCAGAACAGGAATATAAATGTAGAAGAGAGCAGGGAATTGTCTTGGACAGAGTAACTGATTATGTTTAGCTCAAAAATAATGAGAAAAGCTGTAGGTATGTAATCCCAGGTAAGCAGTACCTGCACGGAGTGAAATCTAAAGAGGAGAAAGGAACACAAAGGTGTATAATGATGAGTGATGAGATTTAAACTTGGCTTGGTGTCCAGAACACCTCCCTTGGCACAATTTGCTGGACTATAGCATGATTCCTCCACCTTCCTCCTCAATGACTCTTTGACATTTTGTACAAAGTGAGCAGAATGGTGATGAGTGTTTTAGATGATACAGGACCTTGTTGAGCAGGGCAGAATGGTAGGTGCCAAGATAGGTCTTTCTCATCTCTGGATTCAGGGCAATGAGTGTCCTCTGGAATGGGGCTCTGAACTCTCATGTCACAAGGAGAAAAGTTGTGGAGGATGGTGGGCAAAGACTAAGTCCCCTCCAGTTCAGAAGGAAAGTGGACCTCTTCTTGGTTCACTTCTTCCCAGTATTGCAGTATATTGGCAGCAAAAGTATTTTGAGAACAGCAGAGGTTGGCCAGTCAGCACTTGAACACTCACATTCAACCTCAGCTTTGGGTTGCCACCTTAGAAATCCCAGTTCTCAGCAGCATAGAGTTGGGTTCAGTAAGATTTCTGGGACAAGAAGGCCTTTCCTGGAGTTTTTCCGAGTCTAGACAGATGCTTTGGGAAGAAAGTATTAAAACATTATGAAATAAATGAAGCAAATTAATTTAATAAGCTATTGTTTGTCCTTTTGTGTGAAGAACTGCCTCTGAGAGTGAAATGATTGTTTTTGTTTTGTGGGGCTCTTTTCCCCTTCTTTTGCCCAGAAGAAACTAGCTCTCAGGAACTGCGACACCCACCTGGCAGCCAAAAACCAGCCCCAGTGGTGAGTGAGCTACTGCCCCGTGCTGAGGTCCCAGGGTGCTCTGGAGCCAAGGTAGTAGTGGTGGTGGTAGTGGTCACTTGGGTGATGTAGGTAATTTGGGCCCCTCTTTTTACCCTGCCCTGGTGAGTGTTGCCTCCCATGTTGTGGCAAGGCAGGTAAAGATTCCCACTGAGTCAGTGGGAAGACATTTGTTCCATCTTTGTTTTTAACTATAACTCCATATTGCCAAGGTAAACATGGTGTTACCAAGGTTATAGGTTCAGCAGGGGACCGTGGAGGCCAGGATCCCACTGTATCTGGCAGCCACATAATGCTCAAGGATGGGACAGAGTAAGCCAACTTTGACTTCAGGCTACTGAAGTTCTTTGCTGCTCTCTGCCCCTGTTTGGAGGCTTCTCCAGATGTTCTGCCTCTGTCTTATTTCTCTAGACTTGGAGAAAAAGGGGAGGATTAGTAAGCTTGGGAAAAAAAGTTATTCTTGAGTTCCTGTCACCTGCTGGCCCTGTTAACATCAATGTGAATATCCCTGAAGATTGAATGATAAGCAGTTTGGGTTTTTTCTTAGGTTAGGATAAGGTTGATTTTAAGGTCTTTCATTGCAGAGTAGATTGTGATGGAAGGAATGGGAAGGAGTGAGGAGGGCATTTTGTTCTGTGGCTCATAATAGAAAACTGAGGTCTCTTACCAGTAGGAAAGAGGCCTGTCTTTGAAGTAAACACACCACAGTGTTCATTCTCTTTGAAAAAGTTGCATTCATCTCTTCTAGAAATGTCATTTCAGATGTGAACATTTTGATGAGAGAGGAAATGAGAATGGTTTTGAGACTGGAGTGGGCAGGAGGTTAGAGAGGTTTCTTGCTCATGTGGTTGCAGAGCTGAACAGAGAGATGTGTGTGTTTTCATTCAGGTCAGCCTTGGTGGAGTGAGTCACCCAGCTGTTCCCAAGGCCACTGAGCACCTTCTGTCCCAGCCAGAACCAGTAATGCCCAACACAGCTCTGCTGGTAAAGAACCCTCTGGCATCTACTCACGTTTTCAAACAAGCCTGTCATATCTGCTACCCCAAAACAGGTGATGCATTTGCTCTGCCACC
Organism: Buphagus erythrorhynchus; assembly: GCA_013400855.1. Taxonomy (NCBI): domain Eukaryota; kingdom Metazoa; phylum Chordata; class Aves; order Passeriformes; family Sturnidae; genus Buphagus; species Buphagus erythrorhynchus. The sequence continues at coordinate 64,563 of VZTT01035796.1, read as the reverse complement.
AGAGCATTGGCACAGACCAGGAGTTGGCTTTCCCTAGGCTGATGGGGTTATTCTCTCTGGCAGGGCCCAAGGCTGGCGATTACACCTATCGGGAAGGCTTGGAGCACAAGTGCAAGCAGGACATCCTGCTGGGCAGGCTGAAGAACTCAGAAGACAAGACCTGGAAGAGGATCCGTCCTCGCCCAACCAAAACCAACTTTGTAGGATCCTATTATCTGTGCAAAGGTGATCTGCGGCGGTTGGTCGCTGGGAAGGGGCTGTGCCAAGGGAGACTGGGAGGGAAGTTCTGTTTGATATTGCCTGCTGGCTCTAGGGTCTCGTGTTCCATCAGTAGCCTATGGACTGGATGTCTCAGTACAGTGAAGGGCAATGAGCTGCCATGTTGTGGAGAGCAGGGGCAGCTTCTAAAGTGGTGGAGCAGAAGAGTTCCAAAGGCTGAGTGAGCTGCTGCACACAGAGTGCTCAGAGCTGCTCTGCTGACATGGGCTTTACTGAGAACCTGCCTCCTGTACATTAGTCCCACTCAACCCAACTGCCCCATGACAGGGCTGGGGTTCTGCCTAGGGAACAGCATTCTCTGCCTATTCCTTGCTCCAGTCCATCCCATAGTACATGCAGACAGTGTGACCAGACTGATATCCCGAGGCAGTGTCGTTACAAAGTACTAATGAGCTAAGGAGATTGCAAGAGCCAAGCTAAAATGACTCCTTACTGCTGGGCCTATGGGAGAACTTAATCTGTGTTGGCTTGAAAAGGGTTAGTTAAGTCATGATCTGTCCCTGGCCAGGCACTGAATTAAAGCTAGCCTCTTGTTTTGAGATAGTTTACCCCGTAGCAGCATTACTGGAGATTGTCACCATTCAGTAGTTTGCATTAACTCCTGAATGTCTTGATATAGGTGAACTTGGGAGGAGATGTCTTTTCCTTTTTCTTTTAGCTCTCTGTTTTCTTGCTTTCAGTTCCATGTGAGGCATGGGCAGTGGGAGAAGACAAGAGAGACTTTAGTTTCTGACTGGGCTGCCCTGCCTGTGTGGTGGTGTGTGCTGTTTGTTGCTTTGTAGATATGCTTAACAAGCAAGACTGTAAGTACGGGGATAACTGCACCTTCGCGTACCACCAGGAAGAAATCGACGTGTGGACAGAGGAGAGGAAGGGGACTCTCAACCGTGACCTCCTCTTTGACCCGCTAGGTGGGATCAAGCAAAGCAGCCTCACAATTGCCAAGCTCCTCAAGGAACATCAGGGCATCTTCACCTTTCTCTGTGAGGTACAGAACTGGTAGAAGGGGGCAGGCATCCATCATCTCTTCAGAATGTATCTGAACCACTGATATGTTGATAGCCGCCACCACAAAAATATGGTGGGATGGCTTGCACAACTGGAGTGCTTGCAATGCATGTCTGTAAACTCTTCAGGAGGGACAGGTGAGGAAGGAGAGGCAGTGGGGGAGCCCTGTGTGTTAGGGAGTGTTTTGACTGTCTGGAGTTTAATGATGATGATGATAGGGTTGAGTGGTTATGGTAGGAACTGGGGGAAGGCCAATAAGGTGGGAGTCTGTTACAGACCACCCAACCAGGGTGAAGAGGCAGACAAAATATTCTATAGACAGATGGGATAAGTCTCATAGTTGTTGGCCCTTTTTCTTGTGGGGGACTTCAATTTACCAGGTGTCTGCTCTAAATACAACACAGCAGAGGAAACAGTCCAGGAGGTTCCTGGAGTGTGTGGAAGATAACTCCTGACACAGCCGGTGAGGGAGACAGCTAGGGAAGGCATCCACTGGATCTGGTGTTTGTGAACAGAGAAGGACTGGTGGGTGATACGATGGTTGGAAGCCATCCTGGGCACAGTATCATGCAATGGTGGAATTTTCAGTTCTTGGAGAAATAAGGAGAAGGGTCAACAGAACTGCCACCCTGCCACTTCACTTTCTGAATGACAGACTTTAGCCTCTTTAGGAGCCTGGTTGACAGAGTACCTTGGGAGGCAGTCCTGAAAGGAAAAGGAATCCAGGAGTGTTGGACATTCTTCAAGAAGGAAATCTTAAAGGTGCAGGAGCAGGCCACCTGTAACTCTGTGTGTCCCAGCCAGTGCCCTGCTCCCAGAAGGACAGTGAGCATTGTTTGCAGAGGTGCAGGAGAAAGTAGTTTTTCTCCTTTGCCCTGCAGATGAACTAGGTGCTCAGAGCCTCATGGGATCATCTGTCTCTTCCTCCATCTTGACATGTTGCTTTGAATTGTAATTTAGCCCCATTTACTTTAGAAATCAGAATTCCATAATGCAACGAATTCCCACTTGATGTCTGTGCAGAGCTATTGAGTTGGTCAGTTGAGAATTGCCTCATATCACCTTAATCGTCTGCAGCACAGAGGTCCCCATGTTGGCAGTGCATGTAAAGGGATGTGTTCTTTGCTGTGAAGTGGCTGTTCTTTTATTTCTCCCTTGTTCTTTTTCTGTTGGCTAACAGGGAAAGAATACGTGGCCCTGACCAAAATATTTCCAACCACAATGGAAAATACTGTTGAGAATAAGCCAAAAAATGTTGTCCGGAAGCTTTTCCAGAGATTGACTTGCTTTGTTTTAAAGCCCTACCCCAAAGTTTTCACCACATTTCTTTCTAACTTTGAACATTAGAATAGGCTGGCTCTGGTTCTTCTTCCTCCTCTAAGCGAAGCTGCTCTGGTTGACTGCTCTCTAAGATTTTCCCAGTATGCTAATTCTTCTCTTCTCAGATTTGCTTTGACAGCAAACCCCGGATTATCAGCAAAGGGACCAAGGACACACCATCTGTCTGCTCCAACCTTTCTGCAAAACACATTTTCCATGACAACAAGTGAGTGAACAATTTTTTCTCCTGATGGGAACCATCTCTTACAAGTCCAGCCAGTTTAACTCCAGGGCTCTCGTCTCTTTCTTCCTTTCCTCCTTATGGGTTCTAATCATAGGACAGCTCAAATCATGATAAATAGCACTATGGGCTTTACCCTGCATGTTTGCTCCTGGTGCTGAGGGATTTCAGGCATCAGCAAAGCCCTTTGGAGTCTGTTAAGTTTTTCATTGACTTAATTTGCCTTTCAGTTTGGCCTTTATAAAAAGGTCAAAACAAAGATCCTCTAGCTGAGGATCCTGCCTCTGACTGTCTGGTAATGAATGTTTAAGAAAACAAGTGTAACGAACACTTCAAGTACACAGTCTTACAATTCCTTCTGGTTCCTGGCAATCTGAGACATGAGGAGATGCTGAACCAGAGGAGTTGGTATCTCTGCTGTGTATTTTGAAACATGTCTGATCTCTGAACTTAGGCAGACCATCACCCATGTGCTGAGGGTGAAAATAACTACCCAGGCTTGATGGAGTGGGAGGGCAGGGGTTTGCTTTTCCCAGAGGGAATCAGAGTCGATTTGCTTGTGTCCTTTGCCTGCCCAGTCAAACGTTTGGATGTCATATGTAAGGAGGAGGTGGGGAGGGTTTGATCCTCTGGTGCTTTGTATTTTTCTGCAGGTGTCTGGTACATATTGTGCGTTCCACCTCCCTGAAATATTCCAAGATCCGTCAGTTCCAGGAGCACTTCCAGTTTGACGTGTGCCGACATGAGGTGCGTTACGGCTGCCTGCGTGAGGACAGCTGCCACTTCGCTCACAGTTTCATTGAGCTCAAGGTCTGGCTGCTGCAGCAATATTCAGGTGAGTGTGACTTGGCTGGTATTGTGTATACCTGAATTTCTTCCAGTATATACCCAGGGCCAGTTGAGAGGGGAAGAAGGTGATTTGAGAGTAGTGAGAAGGTGCCTCTCACTTGTTCATATTACTTACTCTTCCTCCTCAGGCACACAAAAAAGAGGACCAAGGTGTTCTCTGAGGGGATTTGGCCCTTGTTCATTTACAGGAACAGGGCTGTTATCATTTGCAGACCAGAAAGCCTTTCCCTTGGGACCAGCTGAATAAATTCAAATGATAATTAGGTAGAACTGAATCCCAAGAGGTGTTTGGTGCTTAGATCTTGTGCAAATAGTAGTTGGACCCCTGAGTGAACATGTCTTGCAGTGAGAATGGCAGCATGCACAGGTGACAAAGCAGTTGGTTATATAAAGAAGGCTGTGGATCTCCAGTTTCTCAAAACAAATTCACCAACAGCAGGAAATTGCAAGATACTTGGTGTTTCCCAAAAAACCTTTGATGACATGCCTCAGGAGAGGGTTTTACAGAGATTATACTCAGGGAAATCATATAGTGACACTGCTACATCTGGCACTTTCAGTCCTGTCTCTTTGTCTCTGTCTGATACATTGGAGGTTTTCTCTGGCTGCTGTCCTCTGCACAGCTGTTGGCTGTGTAGATGTTAGTTCACCCACAGTGCTACCTACATGTTTTTTCACCACAGGGTCTTATTTAGTGCAACACCCAGCCTGGTAATGAGAGTACTTCAGAGAGGAAACACATTATGGATGTTTCTCACCATTCTTTGATGTCGTAATTGATGTTCAGTGTGGTCCTTGGCCTTGGCTTCAGCTCATGAGGGACAGTGATGAACAAGTAGCACACTGTGGCAAATGCCGTCTTAAATCTTTCAGTTTGCCCTCATTTACTTGTTGCCTCAGGAGATTAAAAAATTACAGCTATGGAGTTTCTAAGATAGCACATTGCCTGTGAATCATGGGCCACCATTGCTGCCCTACATGCTTGTGGTACTGCTCATTGTACTCTGAGTACTCTAGTATTCAAGGACCTTGCTGTTTTCCCCATCCCATGGTTGGTTTATTTTTGTTGTTTTGGTCTGTTTTTGTTATTTGAAAAGTTTCTTTGCTCCCATCTTCCTTCCCTCTGTGTTCCTTCCTCTTCATCCTGCAGAAGAAATAAACTGATTTTTTTTCTTCTTGCCTTCTTTACTTGAAGAAATTATTTCAAAGGGAAAGCTGAGGAGATGAAACAAGCCATGAGTTAAGCTGCTGAGTTGATCATTAAGCCTCGTGCTTACTTCCACCTTTTCCAGCAATAGGAGAGACATTATCTTGTGGGTTTTTTTTCTGCAGGGCTGTATATACAAGCCTGCTTTTATTGTGAATTTGCCTCTCTCAAGTGTAGCCTTCATTATGGAAACCGAGATTAAAGGTAGTTCTTGCCATTCTCTGGGAATGCTTTATCTTTGGAGCAGGAAGTTTCATTTGGGCACTATTTGCTAAGCAAGAATAGGAAGAGAGCAGCTTACATTTGAAACACTTCACAGCCATTTGTGCATTTACAGAGCTTTTGGCTTTGTTCATGGGGATAAAGGATTGTATTAGTGGAGTAAAGGTTCCCAAGATCTGAAAATTGGACAGGCAGGACTGTTTTCTTGTTCACTGTGGCTTTTCACAGACAACTCTTGCTATCTTCTTCCATCAGTGGTAATAACAGACTCTTTGTCTTCACTAATGATGTTGCAAAAGATGCTGAAATATTATAAGTAATCAACACATGGGCCTTTCGGTTCCCAGCGCATTTCTTTGTGATGGTACATGCTTTGAAAAGCTGGTAGATTGGAAACCATCCTTTTACATCTGGGAGGGTTTTTCTTTCCCAACTACCACATTTCTAGACTGTATTGTTGAGATAGTTCAGAATTCTGGAACTGGAAGAAGGCAGTCACAAGAACTACGTTTGAAATTCGGTCCTCTGACAAGAGCTGTATATGCTTCTCCCTTTGGCTCTGCACCCCAAGGATCACAGGTGTGCAGAATGGAGAAGGTGGGAGCTGCTTCAGCCCTTTCCCTGCCAGGTCCAGTGCAGCATGTTAACTTTTTGTTGTGATTTTCCCAGCTTTAGAGTTTTTGTCCCCAAAATACAAATTATAATTGTGTCCAACCCTGAAATACTTGGACATGGAAGAGGGAGTTGCAATTTTTCTAACTCTACACCATTTCTTCTGGGATTAATGGTTTAGAGATAGAATGTTCACCAACAGCTCTGATCTGTGAGCAGTACCAGTTATGCAGTAGCTGCAGTTTTAAAGATCTGAACAAATATTCTTGAAGAATGGTGACGTTATTCTGAGTGCTTTTCATTCTGTTCAAGCCCTATGCAAATAGCAGTAGTGTTGCCTGATGGGGACATGAACAGCCGAAATCACAGACAGGAAAACTGAGGTCAGGAATGCTGTGACTTACCCAAGCAATACACAGCCTAAGCTGAGATGAAAACTTTGTTTGGTGGCCCTTGACTTCTGGAACGTGCTGTCTCCCAGATCCATGATTGTGTTTATGTAATACTCATGGGGAACACCTCAGTTCAGTAATAAAAGCTAATAAAAGTAATAAAAGTAGGCATCATCAAAGCAATCAAATTTGCAATGTCTGTGTCCTGGGGATGCTGCATCAAGGCCATCCTCAGTGCCCCCCTTGTTGCAATCAGCTGCCTGTGCAAAATATTTGCTTCCATTTGTTTTGGCAGCTGTCTTAGGTCTTTAGAGCACTTAATAACTTGAATGCCCATCTAGCTGGCTGGTGCTAACAGAGGCTGTTCCCTCATCACTTGAGCTGGTCAGGAGCTAATTCCTTAGATAAGGTCTGACCAATCCTTTTTCTTGTTGTCTGATGCTATATTTATGATATATGAGACCTTGCAGATCTTTCCTTGCTGGTTATTTACTAGCAGCTGTTCCTTGGTTGGTTTTGCACTGCTGGTCTTTCTTTACTGCCTTGGTTGTGCTTGGTGTCTTTATGTGTTGAATTTCAACTTTCTTCTTTGCCTATTGATTGATGGGGAGCCCTCTCCACTTGAAGGTGTAACAGGCTAATTAATCCCAGCAGGTAATAGGTGAGACTTCTGGGGTCTTGGAGATGCTTGATGTCTCGGTGGGTATCTGGGATTTTCCAAGCTAGAAGCAAAAACTCCATATACAGTTGATCAATAGTAACAAAGCATTGCCTTTAGGACCTTGGTGGAATCTGTTGATATGGGGTTGGGGGACAGCCTTGGTCAAGCTCTTGACCCTTGTGAAGAATTATTCACTTGGAAGCAGTGTCTGGGTCCTTTGCAGACTGCCTGAGCAAAAAGCCAGGTCTGAACGAGCCCAGGAAACTGAACTCCTTTTGTTTGGCTTGTGTAGAGAGGAGCTTCCTTAGCAAGAGGTTAGACATGTTCTGTGGTGAGTTCTGTCACAACTCAGTCCAGACATTACCAGGGGGACTGCTGGGAGTTTTCAGCTACTCAGGGGTTACTAAGCCCAAACTAAAATGTCCTGCAACCCCTCCCTCTCTTCTGTTGGCCAAGGAGTGTAGCTCTGTTCTGTCTCCTTTTTGTTCCCAGGAATGACTCACGACGATATCGTTCAGGAGTCTAAGAAGTACTGGCAGCAGATGGAAGCACATGCCAGCAAACCAGCCAACAGCATGGTAAGTAAGGTCCATCTCAGGCTTGGAGCCAGATTTTGCTCCCAATGGTTCCAGCCCTTTCTCTCTTTTCCTCCCACTATTGTGCCTGACAGGTCCCAGGCAGACCAGGTTGGCCACTGAGGTGGAGGAGAGCTGAGAGCTTTCCAGTTGCAGTGCTGGTGTTGAGCTTTGTGCCTTGTTTTGCAGTGTTATTATCTGCTCTGTTCCCTGCTAGGGTGGAGCCTCCAGGTGACCGAGGTCAACACACATGAGAATGGTGTTTACTGGGACACCTTGCTGGTGAAACTGGGAGATTTTGGGGCAGCGGCCACACAATGGGGACCAAATGTGTCCTGCTGCCCTTTAGTGGCCAAGGGACGGTAAAGCAGTTTGAAGGACTTCTAAGAAATTACTCATGTTCTGTAGGACTGATCTAAATGCAGGAGTGGATGGAACTGGCAGCCCAGGTGCTGTTGAGGCTGACAGAGACCTTAGTGGTGCTTGACCAGGAGGAGGCTGGGAGCTTTGCCTTTTTTTGCCACCAGTCTCTCAGTGTGGAGGGCTGCACCCTCCAACACTGCCAAGAGCGTACCAGGGTAGTGCGAGAGGGGTTACAAGCAAAGGGCTCTTCTTTGTTTACTTTCCTCTGTCTTTTTGGCATTGGGCAGTGCTGTCTTATCCTTTTTTTTTTACCCAAGAGGGGATTTCTGTACTGTAGGAGCAGAGCCCACCTAGTGAGGACAATTTCTCAGCCCAGTCCTGAGGTTGAACTAAAGCGGTTTTTGCCATTAGTACAGGAGAATGGTGGGGCAAGTGGTGTAGATCTTTTGTCTTACCACTTGACAGCTTTCTTTAACCTTGGTGAACCTGAGCTTGACATCTCTTGGCCTGTACCTTACTGTCCAAGCAAGAGTGTTTCACCTTTGTGTGGGATCTGTCATCCAGGAGTTCCTCTGCAGAGACCAGTGCCAAGTGCAGTCTGTCAGCACCCTGTGCAGGAAGCGTTTTATAGAAGAGGAATCTGAGTCGCTCATGTGATGTTTAGCTGCCGTTTTTTGTCGTGGTTGTGTGCCTACAGAAGTGTTCTGAAAGCTGACTGATGCTGGGGAAGCATATGTGGGAAGGTCTGATGGGCACAGCTTAGCTTAACAGAAAATATGCAGGTGACTGCACTGACACTTGCAGTGGGCTCTGTGTCCACCTATGCACTGGTTATGCTTCATGAGATGGATTCATCTTTGAGGGGATGCTCAGCAATAAACTTATGCAGCTGTTGTGGTGTGAAACGGTTGGAGGAGAGGAATGGGAAGGAGCAGTCCAGAATAACCAGGATCTCTAGTTCCCAGAACTGTCTGACTTGCTTAAGGATTATGTTCTAGCCTCTCAGGAAGCTGAATAGGACAATTTTATACATCCTGTATTATATGAAAAGTGGATGATCTGAATGGTCCCTGCAACCAGAGCTGGATGTGATCTCTTTCTGCCTGGTGTGGGGACAGAGGCAGTGGCCTGCATGTCCACATGGGTGGAAACTAAATGTGAATTTGCAGAAGTTTGTGACAGCAGTTGGATTTATATCAGCAATCTCTGCTCCTTATGTGCCTTGCCCCAAGAGCACAGTCCAGAGATTGGTTCTGTCCTGCCTGCTGTGAATTTACCTGCATTTTCAAGAAAGCTCTGACTTGACATTCTCTGTGTGTAATGAGGGGATTTAAAAAAAAGATAAATGGACAGCTGTTCTCCTGTAAGCCTTGCAGCTTCAAATTCACCTTTGTCTGGAGGTCCTGCTGCTGGAACAATAAGCTGTACAGCAGGCATGGTCAGAGCATGTCCTCTGAAGCATATGGGATCTGCATGCTAAGTGAGGGTTCCATTTCTGGCTGCTGGGGCTTGCAGGGGGCAAAGGATCAGGAAATGAAATGCCAGAGCCTGCTACATCAAGGGATGGGCAGGGAGCTACAGTTTCTGGGCCCTGTGGGCAGTGCTAGGGCTAATGACCAGTGGCAAAGTCTGGCTGTGCCCCACAAATGCCTTTCACAGAGCTGGACTGCACCCACCACCCTTCCAGGGTGCAGAGGCAAAGCAGCAGCCGTGTTGGTACAGTGAGAAAGTGCCTACCAGCAGCACCATCAGCTGTCTGTAAGGATTGGTAGCCTGGCACTGCTACTGGTACTGTGCAGGGAGACAGTCAAGTCAGTCACATGTATGTGTTTGCAGTAGCACACCATGGCTTTGGCAGCAGCACGTCCTCAGCCATGGGGCTGTGCTTTGGGATGAGACTCTGGCTTGCTGCCAAAGATCCTGCAGGCAGGACTAGCTATCTGTTGAGAGATGTTTACTTTTGCCATTGTTTTCTCCTGTCCAAGCAGGCTAATGTGACTCAGAGTTTTCTCAGTGTCCTTCCAACTTTCAAAGTTGGCTGCCTGGCAAAGACAACTTCCCAGGAGTGCTGTAAAAACAGACCCCTCCTTCCCACCATCCTGTGTGATCCACTCTCACTCCAGTGCCCTCTGGTCAGCGGAAGCAAAGTTGCTCTGGGGGATTTTGCTGCAGTTTTGTCACAGCTGCCAGCTGGACTCAGCTCCCAGGGCCATCCAGTTGTGGAGAAAAGAGGCAGGCAGCATGCAGGGGCCCAGTAGCTGTGACAGTGAAGGTCAGGAGGCTTAGCAAGAAATGAAAAATGAAGATACAGTGCTTGCCAAGCACCTGCCGGGAATCTTGCACTTGGCCCCACAAATTTGATCTCACAGCAGCTGCTGTAGGAGTAAACCCAGTGGCCACAGATTGAAGAGCCAGTCAGCAGGAGGGGCTGCTGTAGGGAGCTGACCTCCCATCACATCCCTACAAACTGAGGGGTTGTAGCCCTCATTTTTTCTGATTTTCAAGAGCTGTTTTTTTTAATTCCCCTAGCCAGCACCAGAACCCCCATGAAAGCTGACCCCAGAATTATCAATTTAAGCATGGAGAGGAAAAAAAATCTCCATTAAGGAGTACTTGCACCTAAGTACTGCTCACTCAGGTGGCTGAGTAACCTGGGCTCCTCATATAGTCCCCTGAGGCATGTGGCTCCTCCAGAGAACATTTCAGTATTGCTGAGAGGAGTTCCTGAAGCTGGGAGACATGAGTGGGCCATGCGAGGTCTGTTGCTTTCTGCAGAGCCTGAAGTGGAGAGCTGTCGTGCCAGAGACTTGTATTTATTTGGTTGCCATGGTGTCAGCACTATAGTGTCTGGCTTCATAGCAAGGGGTGGTGCCACAGCCCACGGCACTTTTGCCTGGCTTCGTCTGCTAGAGCCTCATGTGATATAATTTCCACGCTGTTGGTTATCAGCAGCTTGCCAGGTATGTGTCTTGCCTTTACAAATACAGTCATGTAGCATTAACAGCAGCTGCTTTGATTTTTTTGCTTGGCTCCTAATCCCCTGGGAGCATACATGCCCACTGGATTGACCAGCAGTTTGCATGACTCAGATGAAGAAATGCATGGGGCTTCTTTGGGTTAAGAATTTGTGGAAAAAGCAGCCCAGATTACCAGAACTACCTGAGAGATACTTTCTTTCTCTCTGATCACTTGTCCCTTCTGGAGACACTCAGTATTTAGTTTTGCTGGGTCAGTAGGTTTGAGCAAAGCTTCCTGGCTGTGCTGAGAGATATGTTACCAGGAGGATAGCATGGGATTGATAAAAGGGAATATGCCAGCAGTGCCATTTTGTTACCATAGGCCTGTAGGTTTGATGGGTCAGTAGTGAGCTGTAGTGGAATTTCCTTTGGAGACCAAGTGGAGATTAAAGCTACTGTTCAAAGGCATATCTGAGAGGGAGGCACCTTACTGCCTTCCATGGTAGCCCAGATCTCAACTTCGCTCATCCCACAGCCAGCCACTTTGATGTGTTCTTGGTGGTCACCAGCACAGGTGACAGCTGACAGCAAGTGATGAATGAGTCATGTGCTGGGAGCCACCAGAAAGGTCATTCTTGCAGACAAGTAGGCCAGAATTGCTGCTACTTTCCAAAAGAGATGCTGGTTTTCTCGGAGGGTCCTTTCTCTGGGACATCACAGAACTGATGGCCTCATGTGGGCAGCACAGGCAAGGTCAGCTCCCCAGTCAGCTCTTCAAAGTGACAGAGGACCCATTATATGTCAGCTCTAGTTCTCCAAAAGACTGGGTCTGGAGGATGCAGAGTGGTAGTTGATAGCTGATGTGGCTGGGATTTCTCCTGGGAAATGCTTTGATTCTGTGTTGCCTGTGCTTGCTGTTTTCCCTTCACCAAGGGATGCAGCTAGGCTCCATGCTGCTGTTAATCAATTGCTGACAGAAACCTGCTCTTCAGGGACACAGCTTGCATGTCTGGTTATTGTGAGATGCTTGGGGTTAAAGACAAGGCATGGCAGGGGGGCTGCTGATGTGGCTGACAGTCAGAGAATTGTTTTACTGGTGCATGACCTTTGTGCTTCCTGGCCAGCTCAATGACCAGGGTGTTCTCTTGTAGTCTCACATGCTCCCATACCCAGGGCATCCAGTCGGGTTTGTTTTTCGGTTTGGAAATGAACTGGAGACACCAGCCTCATGTTCTTCCAGTGGTGATTCCTCTGGTTTTCCAGAGATTTGTTCAGAAAACATGAGGCAGCAGTGGTATGAGATTGGCTCCTTTTTTTTTTTTCCTTCTCCTCAATCTCGTAGTCGTAATCCCAAACCAGCCTTCTCAGGTGGGGTGGAGGCAATAAGTGCAATGGCTGGGAAGATACGAAATTTGTGCGTTGTACCACTGTCCAGAGACTGTGATTTAACTTGTAAAACCCGGTACAGAGGAACTGTGAGAGATGGAAACTTGCCCAGAAAAGGCTTTGAAGGATATCAACAAGAGGACCCAGCTCTGACTTCATTGTGTCAACTGTTAGGTGTGACACGAGGTTCTTGGCCCAAAAGCAGGAGTTTTGGGTCCTGCATTGTGGTCTGGTCCAGCTTCTTCCCAAGGGGGCTCTCTCGGCTGTGTGACCAAGTGCTTTCCACTGGCAGAGTGGGACATGGATTGCCCTCCCTGCAGGGAAGTGGGGATTAAGCTCTGGGGCAGGTCTCACAGAGCTTGTCTGTACACAGAGATACACTGCAGGGGTTTCACAGCCAGGCCTGGTCATTGCTGGAAGCTGCCAGGCTGCCTGTGCTTTTGGCCAGATGTCAAAGCTCAGGAAATCATGCTGAAGCAAGCAGTGGTTTTGCTCCTGTCTGGTATCTCATCGGGCTGCCAGCTAACACTGGCAAAGGGGAGCTGATTTAATCTGGCTTGTTGTTGGCACACAGGCATGCGGGAAGCTGCCAGCATCCTTGTGCAGGTTTGGGGGGTGCATTTTGCCTCTGTTCGCCTGAGGCTGTGGTTCTTTTTCCCAGGCTTCTCCCCGGACTCCCACATCAAGCACCTTTGACCTCCAGATGAAATTTGTGTGTGGCCAGTGCTGGAGGAACGGGCAGCTGGTGGAGCCAGATAAAGACCTCAAGTACTGTAGTGCCAAAGCCCCCCACTGGTGAGCAATTCAACCTTCTCTTTCCTCTACCCCTCTTCAAGGGCAGGAATTTTTCATCCTACCTTCTCCAAGGCTTCATTTGGCATCCTCGGAAGAGGCTGTAAGGTTTCCTAGCAGCCTCTCACTGCTCGGGGTGTTTGTCATTATAGCAGGCATTGCAGACAGCTGTTTTCCAGCTTCCTTCTCTCTTTACTGTGTGTATTTGCTGCCAGCATCGTGCAGACTGTTACTCCTGGCACAGGCAGTCCAGCTCCCACAATTCCCTTTTCTCCCAGTTCCTATCATTTCTTCTTACCAAGGGCACTAACAGAGTTCTCCTCTGCACATGTTTATACTCTTAGCTGTTTGCAGATATCTGTCAAGTCACAGTTAGCAATGATTCAAAATATTATGCTTCCTTTTAAATTAGTTTCCCTTGGCTCTTTCATTGTTTTGATTGCTCCTTTGTGATGCATGTCATGTCTGTTCGCACCTCTTGACTCCTTGGGGCCCATGAGAATGGTGTGATAGAAGCATTGAATCATAGAACAGTTTGGATTGGGAGAGACCTTTAAAGGTCATCTAATCCAGCTGTCCTGCAATGAGCAGGCACATCTTTAACTAGATCAGGTTGCTCAGCCTGACCTTGAATGTTTCCAGGGATGGGGCATCCACCACCTCTCTGGGTTGTTGCCAGTGTTTCAACATCCTCATCATAAAAAAGTCCTTCCTTATATCTTGTCTGAATCTACCTTCTTTTAGTTTCAAGACACTACCCCTTTTCGCAACACTACAGGCCTTACTAAAAGAAATTTGTCCCCATCTGTCTTATAAGCCCCCCAGAAGAGAAACACTGGCTGGAAAGTCACTGATCATGGAAATTGTGGCCTGTCTCACCCAGGCAGCCTGCAGGGATAGATGGTAGGGTTTATAGAACTTCTCTTTCCATAACACAAGCCAAAAAGGCACAATCCAGCTTCCTCTTGTAAATGTAAGACTTTTGTTGAAGAAGAGACAGAAGCAGCAGTTTCTGGAGGAAGTAAGCAGGTGAGGATTGCTTCCTGGGATGGGAAAAATAACACCTCTTTGTGCAGCTGCTGAATAGAGCCGGGGGTTTTGCTCAGGGTATCTCCTGGTGATCCCTTGCTGGAGCTGCAGGAGAATAAATACTTCCTGGCACTGTTCATAAGGCAGTGCTTGTAATGACTTGCATTTCTATTGCACCTTTCAAGCAGAAAATATTCCCAAGAGTTTTTCATGGATCTGATTGCACAAGATTTGGCTGTGTCAAAGGGTGGAATGCAGCTGTTTAATAATCCATGGTGATGCCACGTGAGATTTGGGGGAGATTTTTGTGGCTTTATGAAAAGAGGTATCCCAGGAAATAGGTAATATGTACAGGGGGAAGTCCTCCTAAAACAGCCTTCTTGTAGCTTCTCCATCACAGATGTAGAATGTCTAGGAACAGCCAGCTAGTGCAGGGACAAGCTGGACAGGAGGATCTGCTCATCTCTCAATATTTAAGGATCTCTGAGGTAAAGAATCCTTGTTCTGCTCTTCCTTATGCCTCTCTTGATTTATTCTCTCTTCTTCAGTTGGACGAAGGAACGCCGTGTCCTGCTGGTGATGTCCAAAGCTAAGAAGAAGTGGGTGTCAGTCCGACCACTGCCTTCCATCCGTAACTTCCCACAGCAATATGATGTAAGCCCCGTGCCCGGCACAGCCAGGTGCCCCATCCCTTTCCCTTCCACCACGGTGCAGTGCTTTGAGAGCTGCTCCCTTGAAGACCTGTCAGGGAGGCAAGCACATGATGGCTGAGATGGGAGGTAAGGACAGACTGATGGCAGCAAAACATCCAGCAAAAAGTTGGAGCAGAAGAAGGAGCAGCACCCATTTAAACCACTCTACGCACAAATGCGAGTTTCCAGTGTTGTGCTAATGTGTAACAAGAACTGTTCATGCATCTCTGGCTGGCAAAGAGTTTGAGAATGACATTTAAGACTCCCCTTAGGTCAGGGTTTCTCAATGTGGGTGAGAGGCAAGATGCTTAGGCGAAGCCTGTCCCTGCCTTTGCTGTGACTGTGCCGCTGTAGATTGTGAAACTTGCTCACAGTGGGTTTTGAAAGCAAAACTAAGAACTCAGCTATAAAGCCACGTGCTGTGAGGAAAATTACAGATATCCAGCCTCCA
Organism: Buphagus erythrorhynchus; assembly: GCA_013400855.1. Lineage (NCBI taxonomy): Eukaryota > Metazoa > Chordata > Aves > Passeriformes > Sturnidae > Buphagus > Buphagus erythrorhynchus. The sequence continues at coordinate 49,527 of VZTT01035796.1, read as the reverse complement.
ACCCCAGCCCCAAATGTGATGATAGAGAGTTTCTCTCTCCTTCTCCTTTCCTTTTTCCCTGAAAGGAGAAAACTCCTTCCCCCTACCCTATGGTAGGTCCTCCTTTTGTGCCAGGACAGGGGAGAAGAGATGATCAGTAAATATGATGTTTAGAAAGCTTCTAATTTTCTCTGGCAATGATGCTCTTGGTGGCTGTGTGTACACCAGTTTGGTGTAAGCAATCCATAAGGCCACTCTTCACCCACTCAGAGATGGCTGGAGAATGAGTCACCTTTGGGGACCAGCAGCTTGATCAGCAGGAGACACTGTTGGGTCAATCCACAATGCTCCCTGCTGTTGCTGTGTACCTGCACCTGGTCACATATGGAAGTGGCTGCAGGTACTCAACTGCCTGTATGTTTATGTCCTCAGGAGACTGAGGAAAAAAATCGTAAGTGTCATATATAAAGTGTCCTGTTTGCAACCTCTTCTGTGCAATTTAATGCCCCAGCTGGTTATCAGACCCACTTTCCCCTCTTAGCAAGGACTGATTGTGCAGATGCTAAATTTTTCTTTCTGTCTTTTAACAGTTATGTATCCATGCACAGAATGGCAGGAAATGCCAATATGTGGGCAACTGCTCCTTTGCCCACAGCCCTGAGGAGAGAGACATGTGGACCTTCATGAAGGAAAATAAAAGTGAGTGGGGAAAATGTGGGCCAAAGAGTTTGGGGAGAGGGAAGAGGACATTCAGCCATCTGGAGGGTCTGTTAAAACATATTCTTGACAACAGAGATGAAGCTGGACAAAGCTGCTGCCATGAGTTTAGGTGGGATTATGGGTCAGGTCTGTCTACAGCTACTCTTTTCTTAAATGTGCATGTATCTCTTGAGTCCCTTGCTGTGGGACTAGTGCACAATAGTTTTATGTCTTACATTGCTTCACTGCTGTCCTCTCTGCATCACTTTTGAATCCACCCTTTCCTGTCCCTCCAATTGCCTGTAATGTCCCAGGCCTGGCTCTGTATGGAGCTCTGCCAAAGCACCAGTCCTGGCTTGTAGCTGCTTCTGTATCTTTCTTGTCTGTCTTCTATCTGCCTTGGCTATCTTACCTATTTCTGCTCATATCCCTTGGTCCTGAGCTGTGGCACTCCCAGCTCGTGACATTGTATTCAAAGGGGTGGAATTGAGATCCAGAATGAGAACATCGTTGGGTGGTGCCTTTGTGGAGGAGCTTGTCTGTATTTAATTCTGCAGGCTTACCTTTTGGGTGATAGTTGGGGGGTTGCCCATATCCTGAAAAGCCAGCTCTGTGGCAGAAATCCTTGTTTATTCAGATCAACAGGAAGCTGGGAAAAAAGGGCCAATTGTCCAGGTGCTCACCTACCTCTGTTGGAGCTGTTGGAAAGCCTGAAGGATTTCAGGCCTGCCCTGAGATTTTTTGGTTCATATGGTTCTGTGGAGGGTTGCAGTTCAATGTCTTTCATTGCTGGGGCCTTTAAAGCACATCGGACCAGTCTGGGTGTGTTTGCTCAAGCACAAAGGTGAATCTTCCAATGACAGAGTAGACTTGGTTTGGGAGAATTTGCATCTCTTATCCCCAGTTGCCTCAAGTTCCTCAATTACTCATTTAGCAAGGAGTAAATCACTAATGCATCACACTTAGAGCACCGTATTGATGTCTGCAAACATTTATGTTTCCATAGCCTCTCTCAGGAGCTGATCTTGCAAAGGCAGATGTCTAGTTAAAGCTTCCACCTCAAATTTCCCTTCCCAAAAGTATACTGAGTGGCTTTTAAATCAAAAGCCATGAGAGACATTGACTGCAGTTCTCTGGGCAGGCTTTGAACTTAGAGAAAGTTATCATTAGGTCTTCCTCCCCTCTGCAGTGCTTCCTGTGGCCATCTTGCTTAGGGGCTCTCCTCCCTCTCTGGTGCTGAGGGTGAAGCTTGAGCTTAGAGGGAAGAGATGGATCTGAAACCAGCCCTGCCTTAGCTTCCTGGCTGGATGAGATGTCTTCTGAGGTCAAGCAGAATTAGGCCTGTTGGAGAATCATCTTGTGGGGTGAATTCCAAGGAGATCTTGCAGCACTTTGCCACGTTTCCGAAAAGTTTGCGTGGCTGTTGTCACAGTTGCCTCTCAGCTGATCGAAGACACCCTCTGTGCCAGGTGGTGTGGTGTAAATTTGGCTCCTCTCCCCAGGGGTCTCATCTGAGGATGGAGCACAGGCCTTCAGTCTGGTGCTGCTGCACAGGCGAGGGGAGGAAGGGCTGCCCCCAGCGTTTGTCCTTTTCTCATAGTTTGTGCACAGGGTGGGAGGTTGTTTGTGCACAGGGTGGGAGGTTGTCTGAGTGGCTTCATGTGTCACCTTTGTGCAGTACTAGATATGCAGCAGACCTATGACATGTGGCTAAAGAAGCACAATCCTGGGAAGCCTGGAGAGGGAACACCACTCACCTCGCGAGAAGGGGAGAAGCAGATCCAGATGCCCACTGACTATGCGGACATCATGGTAATAAGCTGATCTCTTGTCCTTTATTCCTCCTCCTCCTCAGTGCTGCCAGCCTGCCTCTCTCCTGTGCTCCAGGTGTGGCCAGCAGGGACTACATTGCTCTAGTGGAACAGAGCCGGTATTAACAGGTTAAATGGACAGCTTGGAGCAGCACAGCAGGGGCAGCACAGCTGAAGTGGGAAGAGATCGACCTGGGGTCAGCAAGGCTCTACAATGGCTTTTCTATTAATCCTCAAGTCATTAGGAGTCTACCTTAGGTTCCCTTTTACATGGGCTCAGCCTCTCTCCAGGGTTCCTGCTTGCCTCTGGGCAAGCTGGCAAAACCATTGCAGGCCTGTCAGAAGAGGGAGAAGCTTGGAGAAGAGCTGACACAGAAGCCTTGGGAAACTGGAGGCAGATGTGTCTCCTTATGCCAGGGGTGGTACTGGTGTAAGAGTCTGTGCTGCTGAAGAGTCCTGCATTGTCTGTGAACGTGGGGACCTTGCAGTGAGACCCCAGTGGGGCCATCAGCAGGGGCAGGGGGACCATGTCAATGAACTTGAGCTGCCCTGTCCCTTAAGCCTGTTTGAGCCATAAATAAACTCTGACAGAGCATCTCCTCTGTTCCCCTTTAATGTCAGCACAATTCCCTAAAGATGATATGGCAGAGAAGTGTGGGTAGTCATAGATTGAGTGGAGCTTCCAGGATGCTCTGGAAGGAGATGAGGAGAGGCAGTGCCAGCACAGGGAAGGCCAGTGGATGTGAATGTTATTGCACTGACCAGCCCTTTTCCCTGTCTGCACTGGTTAGATGGGCTACCACTGCTGGCTCTGTGGGAAAAACAGCAACAGCAAGAAGCAATGGCAGCAGCACATCCAGTCGGAGAAGCACAAGGAGAAGGTCTTCACCTCAGACAGTGACTCCAGTTGTTGGAGCTACCGCTTCCCCATGGGTGAATTCCGGCTCTGTGAGAGGTACCGATGTCTCACTTCCCTCCTGTGCCACTGCTGCAGGGCTGGGGTAGCAGGCCCAGGGCCTCTGTCATCCCTCCTCATCCTCTCACAGAGTTCTCAGAGACTTCTGCATGGAGGAGGAGTGGGATGAGATGACAGGTTTGGGTGACAGTGAGGCTGCTGTTGGATCACAGAGGTGCTCAGCCACAATACTGAGGGGTAAAAAACACATTCCTGAGCATGTGTCTTTAGAGAGCTTCCTGTCTGCACCTGTGCCCTTTATAGCAAGGGTGCTCTCAGCTCTCAGGCTGCTGAACAGTCTCCTTGGCCCAGTGCTTGGGGGAATCCCAAGTGCCTTATTAAATGGTTTGAATGTCTCATGCCCTCTGAATCAGCTCCTTAAGGTACCTTCAGAAAGCTTGTGATGGCTAAAATTGCCACTTTGGTTAGCGAGAAGGTTCTTGTGTTTCATGCTGGTTACTTAGTATTTCCTCTCTTGTGCATTGATTTTTTCTCATCCCTGCTGGTCCAGTTCCAGCTCACATATTTTTGTTCTCTTAACTAAATCCCCTTGTAGCCACTGCTCTTTTTGCTGCTCCGTTTTTTTCCCAGCCTTTCCCACTTGCACGTGGGTTTGTAGGAGAATCAGCTCACCCTTAAGAAGGAGAGTACACAGCATGTTTTGGTGGGTCATGATCAAGTATCCCGGACAGGGAGCTCAAACCCCTGTACTGGGGGTGTCCTCCTGACTTTGCTCTTTGTGCTGGCAGGTTCCAGAAGAACAAGGCCTGTCCTGAGGGAGAGGAGTGTCGCTATGCCCATGGGCAGGACGAGCTGACGGAGTGGCTAGACCGGAGGGAAGTGCTGAAACAGAAACTGGCCAAAGCTCGCAAGGACATGCTGCTCTGCCCCAGGGATGACGACTTTGGGAAATACAACTTCCTATTGCGGGATGACGTATAGTATGAGCTGGGGGAGTCTGTTGGCTACAGAAACACCGGGTGGGTTTTCCAAGTGGCAGTAGCAGGGAGAGCGAGATCTGTGTCTCGCAAGGAGAACTTTTTCTTTTCTTTTGTTTTAAGATTATGAGATGATGATTTATTAGTGGTGAATGAATTTGTGAATTTGATTCTCGTTGGCCAGCGACGCTACACTCACTGAGTTTGATCCATCTTTTCTTCTTTCCCCCAAATTCTCCTTCCACTTCATCTCTTTGTTTTCACTGTCCTTCATTCAAAGGAATTAATTTAGTCTATATTGGGCTGCAAATCAGAGAATTTTTCCTTGTGTCATTTTTCTGTTTTTCAATTCAGAGCATGACTGCAGAGGTCTGGAGGACAAAGCTGAGAGAGAGGGACAGAAAAGTTGTGGATGCCCCATCCCTGTAACTGTTCAAGGCCAGGTTGGATAGAGCTCTGAGAGGTGTGGTCTAGTGGAAGGTGTCCTTCTAAATGACAGGGGGATTGAAACTAGATGATCTTAAGGTCCCTACCAGCCCAGACCATTCTATGGTTTTATAAAATCTGGTGAAAAGGTGACCATGAATTTCATATGTTCCTTTTCTCAGTGCTACAGACTAAGCCCCACTTACTCTGCTGCAGCCCTCCTGCTCTTCTGGGAGTTTGGTACCAGAAGAAATAGGAATTGTGGTACAAAGAAGGAAAACCACTTGATATGGCTTAAAACATCTAGGTTTATGCTCCAGCTGTCTATATTGCCCTGAGGCATCAACTGGTGCTGAGGATAACAGCTGTGTATTATAAGGAGTGCAAGGTAAAAGCAGCGAAGTAATGAAACTGCTTGCAGCAGCAGGACCCAGGTTGTAGGGTGAGTTCAGACTTCAGCTGACTGAAGTAAGCTGGTGACTTCTTATTAGATGTCTTCTTCAATATGTGGCAGGTATTCAGGGCAGATAGTTTGGGTTTGTTTTTTTGGCTGGTGTGACTGGTGCAAGTAAAACAGAACCCATATAGGAGGTGTAGTGGAGTCTGTGACACACCGTGTATCACTGAAGTCTACACAGCAGTATTGGTCAGGAGGGAGGTGGTCACTGAAAGGAGCCTGTGTTTCTGTGTTGCCTTGTGTCCTGAAGAGAGGGAGGGAGCTAATGGTGTTCTTTCTTGCTCTTTAAATGGCATGTGTTTCTGGTTATTACTTAGAGCTGCATTTTCCCCTGCACTGCCAGAAGAACTGGGTGGAGACCCATTTAAAAGGACACCATTGCGCAGCATGGGCAACATTTAGCTAATGGGAATCCAGCTGGAAGCGCTTACCAGTACCAGAGGTCCAGCCCCTTCCTCCTCCGAGCCAGGGCAGGGAGCTTGCGGATGCTCAGTGCAACCAGGATGCGATCCAGAGCAGGGAGAGTGAGTGGCACAGCAGGACCCAGCCATGGCCTGCTCTTGTGCTGCCCGATGTGTGCTTTGATGAGATAACCAATAATGCTGAACTCTGGGACTGGAGTTTTGCTTTTATAAGGGGCAGTAGTGAGAAGCAGTAGTGCTCTGAATGCCAGCCTTGTCCTTTCTGGCAGTCTCATCCGGTAAGCAGTAAATGTGTCTCCTGACCTGAGCTTCCCTCTCCTCTCTTCTGCAGTCCAGTTGTGCTCTGCAGTTTTGCATGCATGGATGGCACCATCGACTCAAACACAAACACGTCTTCCTCCCAGCTTTTGTCAGGGATGTCTTTTTCATACAGAGTCTCCTGGGACAGCAGTCTTGGAGCCCTTGGGGCTGGTAGGGCTGTATCCATGGTAAATACAATCTGGCCATGAACTGCTTGGTGCTTTGGCATTGCTGCATCCTCCCATTCCTCTCTGCTCCTATATCCTTGGGGTTCAGAGCTTCAGGAGAGAAGCTATGGTACCTTCTCCTGATCATCCTTGTGCTCAAGTGGTCAACTTTTAGAGATGGGAGGAGACAGGCATCAGCTCCTGGGTTCTTGCTCTGCTCGTCTTGTGCAGAGACGCCAAGGAAGGAAATCTGGACTGGGAGACACTGGAATGTGTTTTTTTTTTTTTTTTAAACAAATCTGCATCTCAAGTGTGACTCTAGTGTTCGCTGAGCCGTGATTTCTCATGCAATGACTTGTTTAAGTTACAGAGTTGGTCACTGTCCCCTCTCCCCCTCTCTGCAATGAGAGCTGAGATGCTCAGTGGGACTTCAGAGGTTTGGGCTGGGGCCGAGATGGGGAGAGGGTGAGAGTCAGGTGAGGTAGGGTGAGGAGAGGTGAGGTAGGCCCACAGTCATGGGGGTTGCTTCAAGTGTCTCTTTGTTTTCCCTGATAATGATAACCTGGTCTGTGGTGTTGCAGTACTTCGTCACCAGACTTGTTTTAGTGTGTATATATGTGACCCCTCCCATGAAGCATATATACACAGGTATTAAATATATCGCTCTATATAATATTATATATGTGTGTGGTATCAAAGGAATCTTTTAAATGAGGGTAAAGGAAAAGGACTCAGGCCAGGAAACGCAGCATCCCTAGTTTAAATATGAAGCCTTTTATTTGGGATAGGGAAAGGGAAATAACAAGACAGGGAGGGGGTTATATAGATAGATATAAACTTTGAGATGGGACAGGTTTCCCTGTTCACATTTTTGAAACCCTTTAGGGATGTCCTTGCAGTCCCATCTCAGTAAGAGAGTATTATAGTGCTAACTAGTGAGTAAAGTTTTAATATAAGGCTTTGCTTATATTATTTAAAGGGACATTGTGAAAGGCAGGAAGCTTCACACTTGACTTCCCAGACTTGCTTTATCAAGCCAAGAGGGTTTTCTTCAGCACATTATGTGCTCTCAACAGAAATGCTCAGTGCTCACAGCTCTACAGCAGATAAACCACAAGTTTTAGGAGCTGCTTTAGTGGTGTGTTCATAAGACCCTGTGATAACTCTCTCTCCTTTATTTGTGTGAGAGAAGAAGAAAATTCTGCAGTGCAGAACCAAATTTGAGGGTTATTAACAAAGGAAATGATGTTTTAATTTTATAACATCAGAAGAAAATTTCATATCCTGGAAAATAACCACAGACATTCACACAGAGCAGAAACTTAGTAAATGCTGAAGGACCTAGTGAAAATTTTTTCACAAATTCTTTGGTAGGCGCAGGGATTTAGGTGACACTGGCATTGGAGTTAACCTGGCCTTTACAGGGAGAAGTAAAAAAAAAACCAAAAAATACCCTACTTAACTTGTATGAAACTGTATGTCAAAAATGGATGGGTTTTAGCATGTGAAAGGAAAAGATAGGAAGGGGATGCTGCAGTTCTGAGCTTGGTAGTAATGATTTTGAGTCCTTTAATATGTCTTTGTATTAATATAATTTAAGAATACCACGCTTTACTATTAAAAAAGAACTTAGTATCTTTCATAAGGTCTAGTATCAGGATAAATATGTAGATGTTTTAACAACATTTTTGTTTTTGTTCTTAAATAAATAAAGAAAAAACAAACTTGCTTCTTTTAGCCTTTGTAATAGAAAATAAAAGTGTGCACTTTAAACCCTCTCCTGATCCAGAGTGTGTTTTTCAAATAGCCTGCAAAGGATTTTATCTTGCTTTCAGGTTTCCCTGCTGTGAGGAGGGAAGCAAAGGGAACACGTGAAGCATTGGATCACTGTGGGTTTCCCCCATCTTTAAGTATAATCTGCTGCTTTTTCCTGCTGCATGGAGAATAGCCTATGTGCATATTAACAGTTGATGCAGTTCTTCATCATACACACAGTTGTTATGAACTTTAGGTATATTTAAGATGTTTTTCCTTCTCCCTAATGCCAAGAATCCATGCACTCTGCAGTGTTTGGGTAACCTGTGTTTTGAAGCATCCAGTAATCGGGTCTTGTAAACACCTTCATTTAGAGATTCTTTTGTGTAGGTTGCTCTGTTCAACTGGGTTGGCCAGTTCTTTTGCCTGGCAGTGTGCACCCTTCTAGGGAATATGTCCTCAGCCCTGCCCACTGAGTTGCACACAGCTTGGGCTGTGGGAAGTGTCTGTGCACTTACTTTCCTCCTGGAGAGGATGCTGTGTGAGGAAACTGCATTGGAGGAAGAGGTCAGTGTGAAAACATTTGTTAATAAACCCAGCTTCTTTATTTTTTGAATCCATTATGATGCAGATTAATCTAGATTCTTGATAAAATCAAAACTGGAGATGTGTGGGGGGCTTCCATGCATATTCCATGTTAACTGCTATATAAACTGGTAGTGACCAGAAGGTCATATCCAGTGAGGCCTGAAGAGACAAGGTTTGTCACACATCTCCTTGATGTGCCTTCATACAGACATAAGAACTCATGTCCTGGTCAAAGAAGAGGCCTGAACACATTCTTGTAGTGCAGGGGGAATGACAAGCTGTGTGCACTTCCAAGGTGCATCAATTGAGTACATACAATGTGAGAGACATTAGTTTTATATTCCAAAGGTTGTTGAGTCCATGCTGGCAAGAGTTGAGGATAACTTTTCCAGTACAACTGAAACCAAAATTTTCAAATTGTGAGACAGACAAAGCATCAGGAGAAAAACACCTGTTTTCCTTGCAGGTTTGAGGCTCAGCTGTAAACTGGTGTTTCTTCATTGAAATAAACTTGTCTTTCGGAGAGGAAGAAAAGGAGTGGTGATTTCAGTAACCAGATCTTCCTAGGAACTTTAGCAGATTCAAAGAGAAGGCAGAGAGACCCAGGTCAGCCAGGAAAAATCCAGGTTCTGGGAGATTGAGAGGAGCAGGGTAGAAACCCCTGAGAGGTGGGAGGAAGGGTTCATATTGAAGATGGTTAATGCCATCACACAGCAGTCTGGCAGAGGGAGTTTGCTGCAGATGAGAATCCTAAGCAATCCTGTAACTAAGTCTGCCTACCTACACTATAGAGAAACATTTCTAGGCAGTGACAGCAGATGATGCAAATGCTGTCATCCTCTTCATTGTGTTTGCTGCTGCCACTGCAACCAGGAACAGGGTCATGTTGTGTCCTGTGCACAGTGAGCAGCAGAGAGTTCCTGACATGTATGAGTTGAGGTGTGTTGGTCACTAGCTGGGCACAGAGGACATAACTATGCAGGGCAGCTGGGGCGAAAAACATGGGGCAGAAAGCAACAAGCTAAATAGCAAAAGAGGCCTTGATGGGAGGGAAGTGGAGGAGGAAAGGCTGTGGGCATGCTGAATGCTGGCTGAAGCATACAACTGTTTGATATGTGGTGGAGGAAGGCACTGATCAGACTTGGTTGGGTGCTATGGGCTGGCTCTGTGCAGAGGTCCTGTTGGCACACAGCTCTTGGGGCTTTCTGGAAAGCTGCAGGCTCTGGTCAGGAGCTGAGCCATGTCTCATTCAGCCTCACTCCTTTCTCCCCAGGATGGGAGTGGACAGGACAGGACAGGACCTGTCCATTCCACATAACCTCTCTCCCTTCCCAGATTGATTGTCACCTCGTGTTTCTTTGTGGTTACCCCTCCAGGCAAGAGCAGTGTGTCCTGATGCCGCTGGGACAGGAGTGATGTTTCCTGAAAACAGATCCAGGTACAGCAAAGACAAGAGCAGGGACCAGACCAGATGACATCTCCAGCTTTTCCCACCACAACAGTCCTGTCCCTGGCAGCTCCCAACATTGCCCCTTTCTGGAACACTCATCTCTGCAGTTTATCTTATGGATGGCAGTGCCCCAGAAAACTACTACTTTTTCCAGAGAGCCTTAGGAGGCAGAGACATAGTAGAAGCCCAGTCAATAGGGTCATTCATAACCATCTGGATTAATCCTCAAAAAAATTACATTAACTCAGGGGTGGGATAGAATTCTCTAAACCTAGATTCCAGAGTAGATTTGGCTTGCTTTGAACTGGAAAAACACTCGGCTCTGGAGGTGCTCTTTGGCATATTTCCTTTGTTTTCAGTGGATTTCCTACATCTGCCTTAGCTGTGGGCTTCCGATAGCTCTGTGCCCCTCCAGGCAGATGGTTGGGAAGGATGAAGAGCTGCATAGTTTTGCTAATTGAATACCAAGGCATGTGCCCCCATCTGTACCCCAGCAATGCTCTGAGACAGAGAAGGAAAGTCATGCTTCCATGGGAGTGAGATGGCCTCAGTTTTCCTCAGCAAAATTGCTTGAGAATAACTGCAACACAGCTGGGCATTGCCCCTGGGAGCTGTGGTGGGGATTCAATACAGTGGCAGTGTTTTAAAAGAAGCTCTAGGCAGTCTGTAGCTTCTCCTGTTCAAGACCATTCACATCTTGGTTTTGGGGTATCAGCGGCAGCCAAACTCTCTAAGCTTTTTTAAGGGTCATTTGTTTTCTTTCAGCCCACATTCCTTCCTCAGGCTCAGCTGACTCCTGTATCTTTCCATCAAGCTCAGACCTCTTGTTCTACGATGCTGCAGGATCCCTGCTCTTGCTGGAGACCACGTTGTCCTTGGCAGGTGTGAGTAGGAAGAGATGGCTGACAGATAGCCCAGGTCCTTACAGCCAGGCTTGGTTTTGAGAGGGAAGCAGCCACAGGAATGTGTCTCTTGCTGTCCCACTCAATGATCTCCCATGGCTCAACATCACTGGCCTTGGATTTCCCTATCCTGCTTTCAACCCCTTGGTTTATTGCTGCTCTTGGCACCTCCTGGACTCTGCCTCCTGCCAAGACTTGTTCCAAGAGCTCCCAAAGCTGTCTCTGCCCAGGCTGCCAGAGTGTTTGCAGAGCAGGGAAATGCAAAAAGGCAGCTCTAGGTGTCCTTCCTGCCCAGGACAGTACAACTTCTGGTCATCCCCAGGCCCTTTCTCTTATTTTCTCCCTGCCTAGCACCTAGTTCTCTGGCAAATGGCACCTCACAAGGGAAGGCCACATGCAGAAAAGCAGACCTGTGGTGAGCCCAGCTGCCATGTGAGCACCCCAAGAAGGGAGAGATGACTTGGCAGGGGTGGTGGGGAAGCAAAGTTCATTAATTTTTTGGCACTCATTTTGGGGAATTAGTTTGTAGAAATTCTTTTGCCTCGGGCAGGAGGTGCAGGCATTTCCTTCCATTGCAGTTCACTGCTTGCTTGGGAGACCCCAGTGCTGCTCCTCCACACAGGGAGACAGGCAGGCACATATGTATGCATACATAGGCATGCGTATGCATGCCATACCCTGCTGGGGAAGGAAGGCCTTTCAGAGGGAGGAAGGGAGCTCTGAGGAGTGAGGCCTCTGTCTGTGTCACATGTTGCTACCATCAAAAGTACCCAAAGGGCTGCATGCCCATCTTGCAGGCACCAGGCAGGGTCTTTAGCCAATACAGAGCCCTAGTCCCACTTTTCCCTCAGCTGTCCACCCTCCCATGCTGGCTTCATCACTCCTTCTCTCACCTCCTTTTCTTCAAAGTAATCTGCTGTGGAGGCCAACACCCCTGTGATCTGGCTGCAGCCTTCCCTGCTGCTGCTGCTGTTCTGGGTATCCCTGCAGCTCCATGAATGTCTGTTGGCACCAGCAGCATCTCAAGCCAGAAGAAGACAAGTTTCTGGGATGTGGTGGAAGTATCCTTTCAGAATGGCCATGGTGAAACTCAGTCTGCAGGCCTCTGCCAAGGTGAGAAAAATTCCCTACCAAGCCCAATGCACCATGCAAATAAATAGTTAAGTCTGGAAGCTGTAAGGGGAATGTACAATTGTCCTAGGAACTAGTACAAGAACAAAAAATTGTACGGATGTCTGTAAAGAGGCAGTGATTGACCTCTGGCAAAGGGTTTGCTTGGATAAAAGAAAGAGGAAACCACTTACCAAGCTGGGTTTGCTATGAGAATCAAACCCTGTGGGTGGGCCTGGAACCTCCACACAGACTTTGAGGAGTAGGCTTGATTTGTGGGATGTGCAACAGAAGATGTCTCATGTGAGGAGGTATGGAAATTTCCAAGTAATGGCTGCGCTGCCAATGTGAATGGTCTTGGGTGACTGAAAGAAATGGAGAAAAAAAAAGGAAAATACTCTTGCTTCAAAAATAGCAGAATTTGCAAATCTTCTAGAGGTTTCTACATGTTTTTATTATTTTTTCCAGATTCATTTCAGGGGAGTGTCATCTTATATGTCACCACTAAGTCCCTTCAGTACTGCTGGCTTTTGCCTGTCCCTTGTCACTGCCAATGGGCCTCAGATCATATGGAACACATAACAGCAGGTTTTATCTCTGGGGAGGCATTAATTTGACTCTCCTCTTCCTAGCTTATCTTTCAAACAGAATAAGATATTTAAATGTATTTATCCTTTTGCCAAGGGGGGTGGCATGCTCTGGGGATGGATGGATGGATGGATGGATGGATGGATGGATGGATGGATGGATGGATAAATAATACTGTTGCATAACCTTTGTGTCCTTAGAAAATCAGACAAAAAGTTTTTATTTTCTAAGAGGACACATTCCATTAGATTACCAAGCCAAACTTTCATCTTATTGGAGGAAGCTGAGGTAACACCAATTAGTAATAATAACCAGTAATGCCTTTCTTTGGTCAAATATCATTGTTGCTGCTGGGTTCCCCATCAGCTGTGCTTTCAGACACACCTGAGAAACAATTAAATTCCCATTTGTAGTAGTGGCCTCATAAATTGATGAGCAGCCAAATGCTACCACCAAGGACAAGAACCACAGCAATAATCTGCAGGAGTTTCTGACTGAGGAGGCACACAAGTGTGCCACTGGCTCTTGTTTTGGGTCTGAGGGTGGCTGCAAGACACTGGCAGGAGTGGAAACAGGGGAAAGGCCACTCCAGAAGCTCTGTGAAAGTAGCCCTGTGGAGCAGTTGAGGGAATACTCCTGGGGCTGAGGGAAAGATGGCGACTTGGAGACATGCACAGAGAACCCCCTTACCCAGCCCCTTGTAATAAGCAGGGTTGTATCAGAGGTCTAAATGTCTGAAAAGATTCCTCAGGGTCTCGAACTGCCAGCAAGGCTGTACCTACAAATAACACCTCAGCAGTGTTGCTCTAGAGTTCACTTTGGGCCCAATGGCATACCTCTCTAGAGAGGTCCTGTTAGAGACAGGAGTAGAATTAGAGGTTTTAAAAGAGACATTTACATGCTTTGGTGCCAGCAGAAGTACCTGAGCACTGCAGAAAGGCAAAAGGATCAGGGGAAGGAAGGTACAAGAATTGGTTGCTTAAAAATAGAACAATTCTTTTGAATAAAAATGTAAAAGGAGGGAGAGTACGGACTAAGGAAAATGTTGAAGGACCCACAATCCTCCCCTCAGGACTGCTGAACACACTCCTTGGGCAAATGTGCTGAGAGGTTCAGCCAGCACAGCTGGGTAGTGTTGGTAGCTGCTGCAAGAAACCTGCAGAAAATACAGTGAAGTTAGCCCTGGTCTCTGCCAGTTTAATTTGGGTTCCTAGAGCTTGGCCTTTTCCATCACATTAGGGGGTTTTGTGTGCCATCCACTTAGGGCCAGTATAAGTTGTCTATGGCTGGTTGAGTCTGTGAGAAAATGTGCTGTTAAGGGCTGACTGGGCTTCTGAGTGATGGCTGGAGCAGAGCTGCTGGCACCTCCACTAAAATGGGATCACAAAACAATAAAAACACATCTGATCTGACAACAGTGCAGCCAGCACAAGTGATGCAATCTGTGGCCATACCTGCATATTTCCAGAGACAACATTTCAACTTCATTCACTAAAGCAGCTCAAATGCTCTGGTCTCCATGGCAGGGACATGGGGGCAGACAGATATTCCCTACTGCTATGACTCTACTCCATAGTATAGTTTCTTATTCCCTGGGGCTTGAAGACAGCGTGGTGTTGATGCATCCAGCTAGTGATGTTACCCAAGCTCTTCTTGTGGGCAGGAGCTCATTCAGAACCAGGGATTCTGAATCAAGAGGGACATACAGTGTTGGTAGGAGACTCTGTGGACATGGCAAACACCAGATGAGATGTATATCTCGTTGCTCTCAGATCTCAAGACAAAAACTTACAGATGTCCATTGCAGGATAATAATTCAAACTGCTAGGTGACAATTTAGATGATCTTTAAGGTACTTTCCAACCCAAACCATTCTATGATTCTATGAATTTTCTCTGAATGAATGTTTTTATTTTCCAAAGCCATAAATGTCAGTCATTTGCTGCAGCAGCTGCTCTGAAGTTCTTGGGTCCCTCCAGACATGTGGTCAGATGTTTGTTGAGCTTTCATAACAAGTTTGAGCCTGGGACAAAACCAGAGGGTCCAGCTGCACCTGACACTGGATAGCTACCATGTTCCCAGTCACTTTCTGTTGCCAGCCTGTGATAAGAGGCAAAACTAGGCATATATGGCAGTAGCTGTCCCAAACATCAATGATGCCTGGCATGACTGAGTGACTCCAGTCTTCCAGAATGGACTGGAAGATTTCAGGAAAGGACATGGATCTCTTGGCTGGCAGGCTGTGCTCCCAGAAGGAGAAATGTGATCATATCTCTTGCTCACAGGAGCCAGAATGCACTGACCATCTGCGGATTCTGCTGGCTCCAGCTTTGGGTGGGTGGAGAGCACTGTAACAGCCCAGAGTTAGTATGAAACTGTTCTCCCTTAATAGCTTCACCACTGATGGTTGTGACTGGCTCAGATTCTGAAGAGGTTGTATCATAATTACCAATTCTACTAAACCAACTATTGTGTGATTTCTGAGACTGATTAGATTGGGATCTAGATCATGAGGCTTCTCCAGCTAAACTGAAATTCTCAACCACCCAACCTGGCTAAGTAATTCTTCCCTTTTGGTTTCTATTGGGTTAAATCAAATGCATTTCCTTATGGAACCAAACACCATGCATGGTTTTGCTGGCCTGTATCCAATTGCTGTGGCTCACAGACCATTGTAGGAATACCTGGTTTCTACCAACTCACACTGGCACTGCAAGGCTGAGCCTGGCAAAACAGATAGGAACAAACTGAGAAATAAAGGCACTTCTGTTGAAATACCACACTCAGCAAAAGAAAAGACCACAGCACATGTAAGATGCTACTTCCCACACCAGATTCTGAAAAAGAGGATCAGATCTTTATCCTCCTGTCTCCAGTCCTTTTCTCCATGCTAAAAATTTCATTGACAGGAGAGGAGGGGCTTAGTGTGCTCAAGATCTTACTTAACCAGCTGTTACCAGGGTATTTGCAGGGTTCATGAACTCTCTTCCCATACATCACTGCTCTGAGAGGAGGCTGTTTGCTTTCTGGTAAAATTCTATGCCACTTAAGAAGAAAAATCCTATATTTTGGGGATGATGCACACTTTATAAGAAAGAAACCTTGTGCTGTATTCAACATTAACTTGGGAGGGACACACAGTAATTGTTACATCACATACAAATAATGTCACTATCTTCTTCTCAGCTAAAAGTTAGCAGGCAGATGCAGACAGCATGTGTATCTCCCTGTAGCAGCCTGCACAGCTTGGAGCTCCTCAGAGCCTTCCGAGAACTCTTCAGAAGATCTCTCTCCTGTTGTGTTTGCAGCCCACGTGTACCCCTAACAGTGCACACTTGCTTTTTTTCCCCTTCAGACACATGTATTTGTTATAACACCTTGGGAAGGAAAAGGGTGCTGCCTTTGCAAAGTTAGATAACTGGCCCAGTTCTTTGCTGCCGGATTGGCTGGGAGAGGCCCTGTAAAACCACGCTGGCCAGGCGCCCGGCCCAGCCCTGCAAGGCTGCAAGCTATTTCCACAATTGGCCACTTCAGAGTGGGAGAGGGGGAGGTGAAGACAGCCAAGCAAGTTGCATCTCTGCCAGGCTGCTTCCCTTCCTCCTTGTTTATTCTCAGCCAGAGTAGTTCGGCAAGCCCGCTCTGGGTGCCTCCGAGCCCGTCTTGAAACGCCCAGGAGAGTGGGGTGTAACGTTGGTGGCCAGACACCTGGCCCTCCTTTAACCCTGCTGGCACAGTCTCAGGACAGGACATGTCAAGCTGCAATACCCCTGGGGGCCCCACTGCCCTGGACTTTCCGGAAGTCCTGAAGTCCCTACTGGAGTATTCCTTGCCTTGGACCAACAAGATGACAGGTAGGATTGAGGAAATATGTACTAGGGGCTCTGTTTTGATTTCTCCTTCCCCTCCTTCAGTTGCAAGGGGAGAAAGGGGCAGATCTTGTTTGCTGCAAGCCCTTCAAGGGTGTGTGTTCCCAAAGTGTCCAAGTCAGACAGGGAGTTCTGGCACTATGCAGGTTGTGCAGCTAGGAGGAAAAACGGCAGCAGTGGATTGATTACAAAATCAGTCAAGAGTGCTGAGCTTCTGTGCTCAGCTACTTCTTGGAAAACCTCAAAGATTTGTGCACGGAAAAGGCTTGGGCACAAATCTTCATGCTTGCATAGAAGTGATTTCCAGGATTGCCATTCATTGTTGTCCTATGGTTAATAACCACTAAACCTCCAGACACTGCGTCTTCCCAGGCTCAGACTGTCCAGAGAGCCCAGCCTGCTCGGGGCAGGCTGACTCTCTGCAAACTTTGTTTGATACTGCAGTTGTTTATCTGTGAAAAGCTCGGGTAGAGAGCACGGCAAATGCTGCATTTTCTTTGCAAGAGCACTTCTGTACTCCTAGGCTTTCTCACTCTCTGCACAGCATCCTAGAAAACAAATGGAAAGGACCCAGGAGGTTATTTAGTTTGGGCTTTCGCTGTGCTGAGCACTTTGCTCATGCTGCACTGATGGCTTCGCTAATGCTGGGTCTGCTCCAAGCACCCATCACACAGCTTGAGTACTCTCTGGTTTTGGATAGGATGCTACACACCCTTGACAAGCTGCGTTTTGGTTGTTGTGTTTTAATGTTTGCTGCTGAGCACTGAGGAGGTGTGTGGGAACACCTCAGCTCAACAAGCCTATGTCCAGGCATGAGTGAGTTGAGCTCACAGAAACAAACATGCACAGAGCTCACTCTTCTCTAGGGAGTTGCTATCAGGACACCCAGGCAGCTCTGCAGTGTTGAGGGCCAGCAGGACCCAGGAACAGAAAAGCCAGACACACAGTGTGGAGAGGGACCCTGCTCTCGCTCCAGGGTCAATGGGAGAAAAGGCTGCTGCTGTGACAGTAAAGCATTCATGTCAGGAAAGGCAGCTGCCTACACCTCCTGCAATACAGCGAGCCCTGTGGCACATGCACAGCTCCCTTTGGGAAAGGGAAATAGCGCAAGGGGAACTGCCCCACCCCTAAGGGGCTCGTTTTGTCACAATGCTCTGCTGCTGCCTCCTGTGAGCTCTCTCTCTTTTCTTTGCTGAGGCTGCCCACGAACAGGTGTCTTTACACACCACACCATATGAAGTCCCACTGTTTATGTGGACCAGGGTATGTTTTCCCAGCTGACAGTACCCAGGTAGAAAGTGGAACTGTCTGGGAGGAGGCAGTAACAGCCAAGGGCAGCTCATGTGGTGCAGAGCCTTGCTGTGGCTAAACTGAGTTTGGCTGCTTTTCTGGGATCTCTGTTCTCTACAGCCAAGTGGATTCAATTAATCCAAGGGAGGAGTGCTGGCAAGACCTATCTGTTTAGAGTAGGGGGTAGAGGACAGATCAATGATTTGAAGAGAGAATAATTTAGTCTTAACTCAGTGTGACTTATTTGGCAGCTGAGAGTGCTGTTTTTGTGGCAGCTTTCTTCCTCAGCTCCAGGACCACCCTGCCTCTCCACATCACTTCCCATAGTCCTCAGAACTGTCTTTATTATGCTGCCTCCCTCTCCAGTCCAGCATTCCCATCATGGCCCTCTTCCCACAGAGCCCAGTTCTCTCCTCCTGGCTCTCCACACTTGAACAGCACTCATCTGGATTTGCTAGCTTTCAGGCCTCTCTCTGAAATTCTCTATTCTGCTATTCAAACCTCTCAGTGGAGCTTGCTGTACATCTCCCCCTCCTCACACCCCGTGCCCAGCAGCAAGCTGCTTTCTTCCCTCCCTGCTGCACCCCAGAATGGGCTGTTCTGTATCCTCTGGCCCTGACATGACTCCCGGCAGTAACAGCCAAGGCTGCTGCATTCCTCTCCTCACATCTCACTGTCCTCCACGCTTCCTTCTCAGCTGCAGAGAGAAAGCCAATGTAAAAATCCCAGGCAGATGCCAGCTTAATCGAGAAGGCACAGCTTGTGGTACAGTGCCTGCTTTCTGTTGGCAATTCCTTGAGCACCTAATCCCCAGAGGCAGTGA
Source organism: Buphagus erythrorhynchus (assembly GCA_013400855.1). Taxonomy (NCBI): domain Eukaryota; kingdom Metazoa; phylum Chordata; class Aves; order Passeriformes; family Sturnidae; genus Buphagus; species Buphagus erythrorhynchus. Next base: position 31,001 of record VZTT01035796.1, on the reverse strand, counting down.
GGAAAAGCTCTCAGGGCAGCCTCCCTCCTAGCTGGCAGGGCACTGCTAATGCTGGAGCAGGGTGATGTGAGGCAACCCACAGGAATGTTCCTCAGGAACTCCCTCCCTCCTGCCTTTGGGAAGAGCAGCTAACACTGTATAGTCTAGAATCTCTCCAAGTAAAGTCACAACTTATGGTGCTGCAAAAGAACAAACCTTAGCACAGTGGGGCACGGGTGGAAATGTGCAGAAGGAAGAACATGGTCAATCTAAAGGGAAAAATCCTGGCGTGAAAGCTGCTGAGTGGTTTTAATAACATCCCTTCATACAGACATTACCCAGCAAAGCCACTGCTATTGAGCTCTGCAGGGGTGATGTGCACAGACCCTGTTCCTTGAAGGACTGTTGTACAGTACTGAGGCACAGCATCATCCTCGGGGGCCACCAGCATTAACAACAATGGAACAAAGTGACCATGAGAGCCACAACTGAATGGGAAGCCTGCAGCCGGCCCCACTTTGGCTGCATCCACTTGCCTAAAAGCTGCTCCTTTGTGACCTCACTTGGTTGTGTTCTCTATCTACCACCTATCAGTAGCTGTTTCCTAGACAAAAGCATCACTGCAGGCTTGGTGCCCCTTGCCAAGCTGTGTGTGCTGCCTCTCTCGTGTGTGGTCTGACATCTGTGTCTCATTACCCGCTGTGAAGTGGCATCTCCCTTTCACACATGTGCCTTTTCTTCCTGCCAGCTGAGCTTGGTTAGGTGGAGGGAGTCTGTGGAGGGCATGTAGCAGCCCTGGAGCACACTGGGCAGTGGAGCATGACTTGCTCTGCCTGCTTCTTGCAACTGGATTTATCAGCCTTGATAAAAGATGCATTAACCTATGCCATTCCAGCCTATATGAATAGGGTGTCCTTTTCCAAGCTTCCTGCTGGGCAGCATGTGTGCAGGAGTTGCATCGGGAGTCCCACCCGTTCCCTGTGAAGGAGGGAGCAGATTTGGCTTCCCAGCCCACGCAANGTGTGTCTTTTCTTGGGGCATGGGGGAAGGTGTTTAGATCCGTTTTTTTTTTTTTTTTTTTTTTTGTCACAAAGACCATCAGGGTTTATTAATAAGGGTCAGGTAAAATTGTGCCTTGCCAATTAAATTTAATGTCAGAGGTTTGTGGCAGGGAAGTTCGACCAAGCAGATGCCCAAGTGCCTACCTGAGAGGAAGATGACTTTTTTCTGCTGGCACATATGGGAATGCCTCTGCTCTCACTCCCGCGGCTCTGTTGGATGCAGACGGGCCGGTCCCAGCGGAGGGAAGGGGAAACCCTTCCCTTTCCCGGCTCGCAGCACTGCATAGTAGGTTATCTGCAGCCCATCCTACCGAGGCAAGAGCAGCCACTGCTGACAGGAGAAGCCTGTGGCTGCAGCATCTGACACTTCTGCGGATTTATTCATTCTGTGGGAGATGCTCCTCAGTATCCATCTGTGCTCTCGGGAACGAACTTGGCAATATCTGCTCCTTTCATGTGTTCAGAAGCTTAAATCCCATCACGGCATCCCTGCTTCTAGAGCAAGGGGGCCGCTTGGAGAATCACAAGAATTTCTTGTGATCATGACAATTTGGAAAGGCGGCCTTTCCTCCCTTCCCCCAGCAGCCCGCCCATGCCGGCACTGCAATGAAGTCCCTCTCCCTGCCCATGTTATGTAGGGCACGCCGCTGCGGGCATCGTGTGGGACGGAGGGAGATTAAATCCAGGGCACGCGCGAAAGGTGATTTCGGGATCCTAAAGGAGGATATGCAAAGGCCAGCTGGAGCGCTGGCGCCGGGACAGGGCGGGGAAGGGGATGGCAGGCGTCGCGCTGCCGGGACGGCCCTCTCGGACCCCGGGTCGGTTCGCAGCTCCCTCAGGCGCTGCCGTGCACGCGCGAACAGGCGGGCGCGCGCCCCGCGGCAGGCGGGCCCCGCTCCCCCGCCGCCCACGCGGTCTCCCCCCGCTTCCTCCGCCCTCCTGACGGTGACGCAGAGCCCGCGGGAGGAGCAGGGGGCGTGGCTCCCAATGCTAATGAGCCCGCCGAGGCTCCGCCCCTGCACGTGCCCCGGCGGGAGGGGGGCGCGTGCCCGCGCCGGCCGCGGGGAGGGCAGGGCGG